>JAQHUG010000009.1:13062593-13120958 GCA_028555095.1 Dicrostonyx torquatus
CGGAGAAGGAGGAGGAGAAGGAAGAAGAAGAAGGAGGAGGAGAAGGAAGAAGAAGAAGAAGAAGAAGAAGAAGAAGAAGAAGAAGAAGAAGAAGAAGAAGAAGAAGAAGAAGAAGAAGAAGAAGAAGAAGGAAGAGGAGGAAGAGAAGGAGAAAAGAAAAGAAGAAGGAAGGAAGGAGAAAAGAAGAGGAAGAAGAGGAGGAGGAGGAAGAAGAGGAGGAGGAGGAGGAAGAGGTAGGAAGGAGGAAGAAGGAAGAAGAAGAAGCATCCAATATCCTGAATGGCTTTAAAGAGCTTCCTAATACCAGCTGACTAATGACTAGGGGTGACATTCAGAAGAGCCCTCTAGACTTTAGGAAGGCCTTGTTCTGACAGTGGCCCACCTTGACTTCCCTTGTGTTTTTGTTCCTCCCACATTCTCCCTTACCTCACTTCCCTTTTGCTTTAAATTGGGCTGTCTGGAAACAACCTTGAGACAAAGATTTGAATATAAATGGTTATTTGTGGTAGAAGTTGATGTTACTGGAGACTAGGAAGTGGGATCAAGGAAAGAAAGGGTGCTGATGAGTGGTACATGAGCAGGCATCCAACCCTCTGGGCATGTGACACTCCATCCATCTGGGAACTGGTCACCTAGTTACCCTACCCAGAACATGAAGGAGTTAGGCACTGAGGGTTTCATTGCCCAACCTTAATACAAGGAGAGGTTCTTAATCTTACTGCAACTGGATATGCCCTGCTTTGTTGGTACCCATGTGAGACCTGCACTTTTCTGAACAGAAACAGAGGATGAATAGATTTGGGTAGGGAGGTGAGGGAGGAGCAAATGGGAGGTGCTGGGAGAGGAAACTGCAGTCGGGACGTAAAATAAATAAATTTAAAATAAAATAATAAAACAGGTGACAAAAAGTTATTACTTGAGGACTACACAGAGGGTCAACTAATTACCCAGCATTTCTTTTCCACACTTAGGCAGGTTCTGGTGTTGGAAAATAAGTGGTGTTGTAAATTATGCTTAACAAATATAGTAAGGTGAGGAAGGAACACCAGTGTCCATCAGCTGAATTCTTCCCTGCAAACCCTCTTCTGGTCCTCCTATGTGGAACTTGCATGTCTTCTGTGAGGCTAAATCTGTCTTTCTGTGGTCACTAGAGTCCCTGAGTCAATAGTGAGTCCAAGATAGGTTCTACTATAGCTTTATGGGGCCAAGAGACACAAAGCTTTTTATGAGAAAATGATTTTATTTATTTTTATGTATATGCATATAGTGTATTACATGGGCATGTGAGCATGTGCATATGAGTATGCAGGTATGCATAGACGTATGTGCACAAACATGTGGAAGCTAAGGGTCACCGTCAGATATCTTCTCCACCTTAGTTTTTGAGGTAAGGTCACTGAATGCAGAGCTCACTGATTCCGCTAGGCTGGTGGGCAAGAAGCTCCAAGATTCCACCTGTCTGCCCCCCCCACATACACACACACACACACACACACACACACACACACACACACACACACACACTGACTCCAGTGCTAGGACTGTAGACATGGACTGCCATGTGCGACCTTTACATACTTGCTGGGGATCTGAACTCAGGTCCTGTGTTTGCACAGCAGACACTTTTACTGACTTGAGACAATCTCCCCAGCCCCAAGAAAATGCTTTTAAAAGAAATCATTTTCCTTTTCACATCCCAATCCTATGAGCACTTTAAATGGGAAGCAGGGGAGAAAAATCTACTTTTTTATTAGTGAACCCCAGTTCCTGGGAGGTTTAAGATAATTTCTAGCCAGGCAAGAGCTCCACAGACCCACCCTATGAAGTGTTCCCCAGTTCTTCATTCATGGAATCGAAAGACAGAGACAGGAGGGCAGATGATTGTAGTAAAAGGAAATTATCTGTGAAATCTGCTGACTGTGGCTGTCACATAAAACAGCAGGGTGAAAGCCACGCTGCTCAAATACATTTTCCTCACGATTCAGACACACTTATGGACATCAGCATTTCAGCTGAGCCCGTTCACCCCCATTAAGTCACAATCCACAAATATCTCTTGTTATGTTGGACATTTTTTTAAGTTTAACCACTGTAGCCAAAGTTCCTCAGTTTTTGTTATTGCTGTTGCTGCTGCTCCTGGGGCTTGTGTGTGTGTTTGTGTGTGTGTGTGTGTTTGTGTGTGTGTGTTTATGTGTGTGTGTGTTTGTGTGTGTGTGTGTCTGTGTGTGTGTGTATGATCATGGACATGTTCACAGGTGTATACGAGTACACACACAGTCCAGAGGGGGATGCGCCATGGCTTGCTCTATCACTTTCCCGCTGATCTTACAGATAAGCTGGCAGGCAGTCCACAAGCCCCCGCAACCCGTGGTTCTCCTGCCTTGCTCCTACCCACACCCCGAATCTACCTCCATGCCCATAGCATGACTTATAAGCACATGGCACACCCGACCGTTTGAGTGAGCTCTGGGATCCAAACCTCGTTCCTCATGCTTGCGTGATGAACGCTCTTACCTCCCAAGCTGTCTCTCCAACCTCCAGCTCTCTGATTTTATTAGTCCCAGTCCAGAACTTATCTTTAAATTTCTCAGCTCAGGAGCCACCTCTTCTGTGGAGACTCCTCCAGCCTCCTTCACTTGCCCTGCTCAGCAGAGCAGCTGTCCCCCATGTAAGTTAAGGAGAAACATGGCTGCTGTGATGGACCCTCAAAGACAAAGGGGGTTCCATCTCTCACATAGTAAGAACAAAGTACAAAAGGCACTAGTTCTGGTGGCTGCTAGTGTCCTTAGGTCTTGCCTACCCTTACCATGTTGGTATATATCATTGTGCTTGTTACCATATGGTTACATGATGGCTGCTGCCATTCCATATATGAGATTAATATTCAAAGCAAGAAAAGAAGGAGGCTTGAATTGGATCTGTGCTTTATTCTCACTGGCCAAAGTCGTGTTGTACGGCCATGGCTAGTTCTGGAGATACTAGAAAAGCTAGCAATATCAATCTGCACAGCATTAGCGTACTTGTGAGATTAACACATGAATAGCCCGTGGATGGGCAACCAACCATGTTAACCATATTACAGAACTCAACCCCATGGTCCTCTCTGCTAGAGGTTAGCGGAGCCACTAATCTTCTGCTCTCTAAACTGGACCTCAAATCATTCTTGTTTGTCCAAGGACAGTGACTCAGCCAGGTCATCGGGCTTTGAGTTGATGGCCTTTAATTTAAAACAATACTGTTAAATTAATAAACAAAGAACTCTTTAAAGTTGAAAGTTTGACGTGCGTGGCACAAATTCATTTTTGGTGGTCTCTGAGTGGTATATTATTTAAGCATATGGTTATTATGTCAGTGGAAAGGAAAGCCTGTGATCTTCACTGCCCCTGGATGTTATTCTTTGTCATTTGTCTCTTAAGAAATTTGAAAGTCTGCCTTCTAGGTAATCAGTCACGATTTTGTGTTCACTGTGACTATCTTTCTTACCTTATCTGTGTCTGTTGACACACACACACACACACACACACACACACAAAACTTGACTCAAATATCCTCAGTTGATTTTGTTGAACTTGGGTTGGCTTTGGGAGTTGCAGCTGGTTTGTACCAGAGAGTTTTCTCTTTGTCACCTGATCTCTGACAGACTTGGCGAGAGCAAGTAGAAGTGTATCTTTTCCCCCAGAGGCCTGGCTAGCTTGGCCATGTCCCCATATCAGAGCCACTGCTGCAACAGTGGTAATGGTCTATGAGATGTGTCACTGCACATCTTCACCAGGCACCTTCACCATCTTCCCCCATGTAGTTCCCAAAACAACCGTGTAAGCCACCTCCATGGCACACCGACTTGTCTCACATTGGAGGCTACATAGGGTAAGAAGTATCCCTTGAATTCACGAATGTGGAAGTATCATATCTGAGAGTTGACATGGTCCTTCCCATCTCTGGGTGTCCTCCCAGGCTCCAGACATTTCTTCTGCTAGATCTCAGTGGTGACACCAGCTGTGCTGGCCTTCGTTCACTTTACAGAAGTCATTCTGTACCAGTCCAGCTCGGAACCTGGCAGATACAAACACATGACAGATACGGCTGCCATTCAGGAATAGGGAAGCTAGATACATGAGCAAAACTCACTCATACTCCCAGACTGGACACAATCAATGCCAAATTGGAGATTCCCACTCTGACAGCTCTCCCAAACTCGGAGAGAAGACCCTGTGTTCTTCAGACTCAAACTAAAGCTCTAGAGAGGATTCTGCCCCTTCACTAGACACATTCATTATCTCTGCTCCAGACCTCACATTGGCTTGCTCAGATTTCAGATCTCTCTTGTAGTTTACAGCAAACCTTATAAAAGAAGTAGCACTAAAGAGTGTCAGTGATTATATGGGCAGCCCCAGATTAAATGGCTGGGACTCATTTTTCTCACTCTGCCAGGCTGGATAGACAGAAAACCAGAAGGCGAGCTGGAAATCAGAAGGAGGGTCAGAGACAGTATGAGTGAGAACCGACCTGGGTAGAAAGAGCTGGGCTCAGAGAAGGGTGGAGGCCACTGAGGTTCAATACAAGCCTTGCCATTTGCTTATTGTATCTCCCTGCGTTGTCTGAGAAAGGGACCCAGGGACTGCCTGCCTCCCACAAGTACCGGAAGAACGAAGGGAGCTAGTTCCGTAAAGGACATAGGGTGGGATCATATATAGGGTGGGATCGTACATAGTAGCAAATGTTATTCCTCTTCGGTGATAGCCTCTATCCCTTGGAAATGTAGGCCTGGGCAAATTAATCTAAAAGTCCTTTAGTCTTGCGAAGATCTGTGCCAGCTGCATGGACAGCCCTAGAGATGCCACACTTCCTGTAGGAGTTCTGCACCATCCTTCTAGACTTTGAGCCTTTGTTTGGGTCCTTTGTTCTTTTAGTTTCTGCATTTTGTTTATTTTCCTTGTGGGAACCTGCTTTCCTGTGAGCCTCGTGGGAGAGATATACAGGGGATTATAACCATAGACGTAATCTCCCATAATACACACATACAGAGAGAAAAAGAGAGAGAGAGAGGCCAGAAAGTGCCCTAGAACAGGCAAGGTGCCGCCTCTTGGGCTTCATAGCATCCCCTAATGTGCGCTGTCATAGGATGATTGACAGTGGGTTCCCCCACCTTGCCTTACCCTGCCTTGTGAACCGAAATCAGTGTGGCTCTCCATAGTCATCACCCTCGAAAGCACTGAGAGCATGGCAGCTCTGTTCACTTCTCATCCCAGCCCAAGCATCGGTGTTACGATATTGGATGGAGGTTCTTGTCTTGAAACGAGATCAATACTTAATATGGGAACATACTCTTACTGAGAGGGCGTATGGACTTCTAAGCAGCACCAGCTGCTCCAATGAGCTGACTGTGTCAGTGATAGACAGCTTATTTAGATCTTGGTTAATCCACAGATGTGTTGCTCTGTATTTCAATTACTTAATTTGGATGTCCTCTCAAGGATAATGTTAAAATCTGCATGTCACTGGATCAGCCAAGTCACACAACAAAAGAAGGTTCGAGTCTATTACAGTTTGGAGATATATTTCTGGCAGATCCAGAGTGCTGTAAAATACAGCATTAATTTTTTTGTGTGACATATTCAAAAATGCCATGGGCAAATGATTTTATGTAGATTATGAATATATCAAGCAATAAAAACTGTATTTTAGAGACTTCTCTGGGTACACTCTTCCTGGCCTTCTCAGAGGTTAGCACAGTATTAAAAAAATTACCTCTAAAATTTCTTACCATCCTCACAAATCACAGAAGAAATGCAAATTTAGGGTGAAAGGGGGAAAATATGGCTAATGATTATAAAATACAAGTAGAGTGATTCCGATGAAGAAACATAGCTGTTCCCTTGACAGCATGACCAATTCATATGCAAATGTACTTATGGATGTGAGTTGGTCCACACAGTCACCTACAGAATTTAACAAAAGAGAGACTGTAATTTTTAACATTTCTATAGACCAGTGGCGTGGAGATGCATTTTCTGATTACTGAATGTACATTCACACAATCTCTTTTGACAGAATTGCTCCGAATGATGACTCCCAGCTGATTTAACCATCCCCTGTGGTGTGTTTTGCTAGGTTTTGATAATTTAGTATAGTCTGCAGTTAGGACACATCAGCTTTGTGCTTTTGTGTAGTGTTACATTGTACTTGAGAATCTCCCTGTTCTCTGGGAGAGAGCAAATGCATACACATGGAAAGAAGTCAAGTGCATACAAAGGGACGTAGGGGACGAAATTAGTGCACTGGCCAAGAGTCAAAAAGCCTGAGATCATTTCTACCTGGAACTGCAGCAGAAGGCCCCAGGAAAGAAAGCTGTGAGCAACAGAAACTCCACTAGCAGGCTTAGTGCAAAAAGAAAGCATTGGCTCATGAAATTAAAACGTCCACTTGGTTTCAAACTGAGCGAAGACAAGTGTTCACAGGATGTTGTTAGGTGTGCATGTGTGTGTGCATGCATGTGTGTGTGTGTATGTACATATGTATCTGTTGCATCTCTTGATTCAGCTTCTTAATGTACCATTATCAGGCTCTCTTCTATATGACTGCTACCTCTGGAAGCTACAGGCCTGAGGGGTATTTATACTCTCTATTAATCTCTTCCTGGCCCCTTAAACAATCCCCCACCCACTTATCACTTTGTGACAAGAAATGGCATGTTCTGGTAGCTTGTGCCCTGTGTGACTGGGGGTCCATGCTGTGGAGTAGTAATCAATGGGGAAATATGCTAGAAGACAGCAATAAATCTACTCATGAAGATGCTGGAAATTGAGCAGGCACTGGCAAACACTTTAAGCTACAAAGACTGGAAAATTCTAAAGCAAACTGCACCAGCAATGCTGCTGGTATGCTATGAAGTCCAGAGGCCCGATGGGCTCTAATGCCATATGACCTGTGACTCTGTGGTGGCATTGAGGACTCTGCTGCTTCCTAGCTCTAAGAATCCCATGTCCTGTGCACAGCTAGCAACAGAGGGTGAGAAGGACCCTGTTTGGAAAGTTGGTAACTCCTCTCATCTGATTGGATGAGCTTAAGTCACATGCCTACCTCTAAACCAATAGCCACCTCTACTAGGAATACTACACACTGATTGGCCAATCAGTAATCCTGAAGAACGAGTGGGACGCTTTCTATCTGAGGCACTACAAATGTGTGATGGTGCTCAGGTCCCTGAAGAAGCAAGAGCTGTGTGTTGGGTGGTCATTCAACACTGGAATCCAAACAAATGTTCATTGCTTCCAGACAGGACCTTGAATAAGAAAAAGACCACTTCTGGCTAGAAGATGAGATGCTAGGGATACCCTAGTGATAGTTGACCACAATGTGGAAGCAAGTTTGCACAGAAACCAGGTAGTATGTAAGCTCACTGGGATGTGGTCAGCTGCTCCTGCTTTCAGGCCAGCCTTGAGGTGACTCCTGAAGACATAATTACAATAAATTCATATCCTCAAGAACTTCTGGTGGCCGAAACTGGCTGCAGACTAATAGAGGGAACCTATAACCTACCAAAATAAAAAAAGAAAGTCGAGATAAGAGGATATAGAGAAAAAGGTGGGCAGGGAGTCAGGTGGGCATCTGAAAGCATGAGACAATGGCAATATCTGAGAGAAAGGGTGCCCTGAGTAGAAGCAGCAGCAAGTGCAAAGGCCCTGAAGCTGGTGTCCACCATCTTCTTGGAGCTTTAGAAGAGGTATAAGAGGCAATGAGTGGGTAGTGAGGTCAAAGATGAAGCTAAAGCCAGGCCACAAGTCTTTCAGCAATTCCAGAGACTTTGCACTCTGAATAAGACATAAATGTATGATAACAGGGGATATTACTTGGAGGAGACAATGATCTGGCCCTTTCCCCTTGCCTCTGCCTGACTCTTAAGTCTTTCTTCTCTCCTTTCTTCCAGGCCATGTACATGTTCTATGCTCTCGCCATTGTGTGTGATGACTTCTTCGTCCCATCCTTGGAAAAGATCTGTGAGGTATGTGGGGGCACATTCCCGGTGTGTGGGGACCTGGGATGAGGACTCTGTCCTGCCATGTTCTAGCCTCTTCTCCGAGGTCCTGAAGCCCTGGGGACTCTCAGTTATAAGCACCTGCAGGCCTGGGAGAGAAAGGCAGTGCTAGCTCAGGCTGCAATGCATTTGATAACTCAGAGGATGGTCCGACTTTAACCCACATTGCATCTGCCTCACTGCTAGTGCCCTCTGGGTATCTGTGGGGATACTTCCAGAATGTCCTGCAGCAACATAATTCGTGGCTGCTCCAGAGCGTAAAATGTGTGTCGACAGGTGTAGTGTTTGCAAACAACCCACACACGTCCTCCCGTGTGCTTTACTGCAGTGACGTGAATCCTGTGGAGACAGATGTTGCACTGGGTTGTTTAGGGAATAACGACAAGATCAAAGCTGTGTTCCTTGCAGATGAAAATATTTTTTCAAATAATTCTGGTCCCCTGGGTGTTAAACCCACAGTTGACACCCAGGCATGAGGGGGGGTCATATTTTGTGTTCTGCTCCTCCACATTTTTTTCATTTCTGCTGTTTCTTGCTCCCTATCCTTTCCACTGCCTTCTTTCCCTTCATTTCTTCCCTCTGGGATCCTGTTAGAGTAGGGACCTACCACCACTACACACTTAACTCTCTATTTCTACTCTGGGTGGAGGCCTGGCAGGCACTGGGGCAAGAGAGCCGGACGAAGATCATTACACATGATTTACATTAGCACAACCACTGCCAGGCTGAAGAGCAAATTCAAACAAAAAATTCAGGGGTCAACAAGACGGCTCAGAAGGTAAAAGTACTTGCCACCAAGCCTGACTACCTGAGTTCAATCAACCCTCAGGCCTCATATGGTGGAAGGAGAAAATTGTCTCCAGCAAGTTGTCCTCTGGCCTCCACGTGTGTGCCCTGGCATCTTCACCTGCACATAGGCATGCACACGTGTGTGAGCACACACAAAGTACACGCATATGCAATGTACACACACAAACACATGCAATAAGTAAACCTAAAAAGGCTTCCTTAAAGGGAGAAGATGAGCAAGGAAGTCAGGACCGTGAGGGACTGGCCCACCAACAGAAACAGTGTGCTTGATCTATTGGGAGCTCATCAAATCCAGCTGGACCAGGACTGAATGAGCTTATGACCTAACCAGACTCTCTGAATGTGACTGTCAATGGGGACTGACTGAGAAGCCAATGATAATGGCACTGGGACCTATCTCTTCTGCATGTATTGGCTTTATGGGAACTTATTCTATATGGATGCACATCTTCTTAGACCGAGATGGTGGGGGGAAGGGCCTTGGGCTTCCCATAGGGCAGGGTATCCTGCTCCATCTTAAGGAAGCAGGGGGAGGGCGGTGGGGAGGGGGGAGCAGAAGGGCCTGGAACAAGGGGAGTAAATGTAAATTTTTCTTGTAATAATAATAATTTTAAAAAAGGCTTCCTTAATGTTCACCCTACCTAGAAAGCTCTCATTTTTGGCCACTTTCATCCTGAAATGTATCTTCTTTACATGCTTTGCCATTTTTCTATGTGCCATGTTTAATTCATTATCTGAGTTTTCAGACGGCAGTCTCCCAAACACGTGTCCCACCTGCAAATCCAGTAGCCATCAAGCCCTGTGGCCCCTTCTTGCTCCACCCACAGCACCTGACTCCATAGATCCCAAAGACCAATGGAGAAGGCATTCAGAATCTGTATTTCTAATCAGGTCTTGGGTAATGCTGAGGATGCTAGTCTGGAAGTCTCACTTGGAAGATCACTAACCTAAGCAGCTTCTTCCAAACTTTAAACCTTTGTTCTCTTTTGTGTTTAGAAATGAACAATCATTGCACAGTCTCTCTGGATAGGTCATAGGCGTGTGTTCCTCTCTACAGTGACAATAGATTACGGAAAGTAGTGTGGTGTCTGGAATACACCGTTCTCTAGTGCGGATGTGATTGTCCCAGTGATCCAGCCCAGGAACAGGCTCACCTTATGTCAAAGCCAAGGAGGCGTTCAGCCCTGTAGTGGGGGCATTTGTGATCCTTCTGTCAGTCTATGCAGATTGGCTCCAAATCCTTGACTGTTCAACTCTCTTCTGAAAGTTGTGGAAGACTGTCATGTTTTGACTAACTCTAGACTGTGCCTAGTACAATGTCAGAGTTATGTAAATATCTGTCGGAGTATGCTTTTCAGAGAGAACTGATAAAGAAAAAGCTGGTGCGTGTTTAGTAAGAATACCGGTTTGTATTGTTTTTGTTTCCTGACTTTCCATCTGCCATTAGTTGAGTCAGTAATTGAGGATACAGAAGACCCCCTTACCACCAGTTGGTACTTTATTCTTATGCAAAGTAAAATTGTTCTGCCCCTTTCCATGTGACCTGTTTGTTGTTAATAGCAGAGGTATTTAATATGTCCTATAAATACAAATACAGATAACAATTCGGGCCCTCCATTGAGGAAACCCACAGAAACTTTGAGAACATGCATGTCTTTCTAGAAAAAAAGCAATCAAACACTAGCAAAACAGAAGATAGTGGAGTATGCCTTTAACAAAAACGTTAAGAAGGAAAGATGCTTTTTTTACTGGGTCCCCAGGGTGCAAGAAACTGGCTGTATTGCTAAGTCAGTGTGACTGTGGCCATCCTCTAACCATGTCTTAAACTCTGCCAGGTGACCACAGTCAGCTTCTTTCTAGGAATCAAGAAACCAAGGCTCAGAGACTTAGAGTATCCTGCCCCAAGTTACACAGCTGTTTAAGAGTGGAGTCGTGATCTGAGCCCAGGTCAGTCTGAGCTTACCACTGGGTCACCGTCACACCTGTTGCGATTCCGCAACAACATCTATCAGGTTTCCTCAGAACAGGCTCTACCCCTAGGATCCACAGCTGTCTAGGGAGGAGCAAAGCAGATGAGGGGCCTCCCTTCCCAGAATGCTCCCTGTTCCCAGCCAAATCTAGCTTTAGAAGCAAAATAAGTTACAAGAAAGCATGCCATGCCACATGCCTGCCTCCGTGCATATAGCTCCATGGACTGAAAGCCAGACTGATGCCGAGCAAATGGCATGTCTGTAGACATGGGTAGGATGAGGACAGAGTTTGTATCTCCTTGGAGATCCCATGCTTATGTCTCTGAGTGCCTCATACTCAAGTGTCCCTGAATATCCTTTCTTTCACAGGATGGGGGCTATGATGTAGGTCCACCCATGGTGGCCTGGCAGGGCTTCCTAGCCTGGAACTCTCCATACAATCTTTGTTCCCCCAAATTTCTTCATAGAGAGGTGATGCTGTGTTTTCAGTGCTTGCCCCCAGACTAACTCTGGCGCTAAGCAGAGATGCTCAGAGGGGATGTTGTTTGGACTTTGGTGAAAAATAATTCTAGAAAGAAATCCACATTACTCAAAAAATCATAGCTAAGGCGGGGGGAGGGGTTTCAGCTCAAGTCAGGAAAAATGTTGGGCAGGGAGAAGAAAGGAATGCCAATATGATGACCCAGCATGCCAGCAACAGGTCAGATAAGTCACCAAATCTTAGCCACGAGGTTACATGTGGAATATACAGAGGTGTTAGAATGCGGAGAAGTCCTTTGTGTGCCGAAGATAGACACTCAGATTCTGCTACACTGAAGCAAAGAGGGGAGAGGGATGTTTCAGAGACTCAGCAAGCAGAGGAACGTGGCATTCCTGGAGACCTTGGGTTGGTTAGAGCTTATGCACAATTGGGGACTGAATGTCAAGAGTAGGAAGGCTTTAGGGCCATGTGGAAGTTACAAAAGCTGCAGTGGGGCCACCTGGGCTGTGGAAGAGGGGACAGGCCCTGCTTCAAGTACTGTAAACACTGAACTAGGCTCTGTGCCAGCCAAGCTATGTGCCCTAGCGATCTATGAGCTTGCAGACCACTGATAAAATGGAACACTCCACCTTCTGTATGCAGGTTCCACATCCGAGCATTCAGCCTTGGATCAAATGTATTTTTTTAAGTTTCATTGGTATAGAACAGATGCAAACTTTCCTCCATATCACTATGCCCTGGACAATACAGTATTTTATGTGGCCTTGACCTTGTATTAGGGATTGTAAGCAATCTAAGGGTGATTTGCAATATATGGGAAAATGTATATAAGTTATATACAAACACTACACTGGTTTATATGAAACTTGACGAGTGCTTGGATTTGAGTATCTGGGTCCTGCAGGGAAGGAGGCATTCCTAGAACTAATCCCTACTGATCTCAAAGGCTGATTATATTCACAGACGGTTGCATGAACGGTGGGGACTTGGTGCAGAGAGAAGGGAGCAAGTGATGGATGCTGCCATGGTACCAGGGCAGGGCTATATGGAGGAAAGGACCAAAGGTCTGGAGGAGAGGCCTTGCTAACAGAGCATTTTAGGAAAAGACAGAAAATACCTGAGCCACTGAACCTAAATGGGAACCACAGGACCTGTTGTTCATAGGGAGCCCAGGGTGTCCAGCTGTGGTCAGGGAATACAGGAATTATTCTCTGCTCAGAATGAAGCTAAGGAAGATTCTCTCTGCCCTCTCCCTCTCATATAGCAACTAGCAATGCAGAGCCAAGAGGGCTTTGTGACTAGTGATTCTAAGAGTCCAGTGAGGTATTGCCAGATCAGAGTGAAGTAGGCATGAAGGAGGGAGAAAAAGAAAGCGATCTAGAAGCAAGAGAGAAGCCAGACATAAGGCCAAGCTTCATAAGCAACCATGAAAACCAGCCAGTAGAGCTCAGGAGGGAAGTGCAGCAACTCGGGTCTTTCTTGGGAGCAGAGCTTCCTAGACTCCTGGTTCCGGTGTCAAGTTGGCTTCTGGCCATCCCCACCCACTGAGACTCGAGTGTCCAGGGCTTCCCCACCTTCCACAGCTTTTAGTGTTGAAGTACCATCTCAGCGTCTCTTCAGTACCCATGTGAGCCTTCACTGTGAGTGAATATCTAGCCAAGGAACCCAGGGTCCCAAAGAGACTCCTTTCAGAGACTCCTCCGAGTCCATACTGCCTCTCTGTGGCCAAGCCGAGAAGTGCAGCTACTGGTATCACCTCTGCCCTGACGCCAGAAGGGAACCGGGTGCTTATCAACAGCCAGCGGCTTACTTTCTGACACATGGTGGAGTGCCAGAAGGCTAAACACACCAACCAGCCACCAAGGTGCATTCGTCTTGGGTTCTTGAGAACCAGCTTCTGCCTTAACACACAGGGTGACTTGAGGAATGAGGAGTGCCCCCAAAGATCTGGGGCTGCACCATTTTCAACTCAATCTCAAGGCGTCTCTTCTGCTGTGACACCCAGAGTTTGAAGGTCAAGGGTTGCGACTGGGCTTTGGGAGAGTGATTCCTTGGCTTGAAAACAGGCCACTGTGAGCTTGGGGTAGTCGAAGCTCTGCAATGCCATAGTCTTTGCACGCTGCTCTAGATTATCCACATCTCTTCTAACATCCATGTCTGCCAACAGCTAGAGAGCGGAACAGAGCTGCCATTAGAAAGGATATGACCACCCACCACTGCCCAAGCTGCTCTCAGCCCCCACTCCACTCTGGTCACTGGAATAACAGCCCCTGGGTGTATTTGGGTTCTGGACCCCAAATCTTCTGTAGAGCCTTTGGCTAATGAAGTCTTGTAACCTGCTGATTCTACAGATGATGATGGTGTGCAGATTGCAGAAATAGTCAGTCTCTGAATGGAGGACCGTGAAAGGGACTGAACTAGCCCCTGGGTCCCTCTGAAGTTCCAGAGCTTAGGACCTGGGGAGTCACAGTCACGTGTATTCCCAGATAAAATCCCAACTCACCTGTCTTGTTTTTGTTCCTGTACAGCGCCTCCACCTCAGTGAAGATGTGGCAGGAGCCACATTCATGGCAGCAGGCAGCTCAGCCCCAGAGCTGTTCACATCGGTCATAGGTAGGTAACACTAGGCGGATGTCTCAGCCCTTCCCTCCATGAGAGAAAAGAACTCTGGGGAAGAAGGCCCTCAGATTTGGGTTGTCTGCCATTAACAAAAGCTGAAGTTCATAGACCCCCCCCAAGCAGAACGTCCCACTCTGCTGTGCTCATCCAATACTTCTCCTGCGTGTGAACTTGTCATTGGCCCAGAGCCAGTGCTACTAAGGGAAAGTCTCCCCTCTGGGTTCCAAAGCTCCTCCCGGTGGCTAGCTGCTTCCTGTGGATCCTGAGCATAGTCTAGAAGTAGGAAATGTCCTTCAGGTTCTCCTTGGACTGCAGCTGGACCACTGCAACCAGACGGGTTTTGGTCTGTGTTTCAGGAGTGTTCATCACCAAGGGTGATGTGGGAGTCGGCACCATCGTGGGCTCTGCTGTGTTCAACATCCTGTGTATCATTGGTGTCTGTGGGCTCTTTGCAGGGCAGGTAAGACTGATGGCTTCTTTGTGATGGCTATACGTGACACATGGAGAAGATGGAGATATGGAGCTGAGGCAGGAGGCTGTCGTGCTGGAATTCACCCACATGGGATTCATGAGATTGAAGCTTTCCATCAGACACCTGAAGCCACTGTTAGTTGTTTCCAGACTGATGGAAATAGACGTTCCAACTCCACATAGGAAATTAACCAGCCTGACAGTGTTAACTGTAAACATGAAAATGTGATGCCCACCCCCAATTTGAGAGCTACTGGTCTGCACTAGAATGAGCTAAACTCATTTCCAATGTGATCTTTGTTGCCTCCGAGGAAATGAGATAAATGAGAAAGAGGGAGAAGAAATGAGACAATTTGTTTCTGCTTAAAGAAGTCATAGTTATAAGTTCAGGGTGCCACCTTCCTTCCTGCCGCTGAAACTTCTGTAGTCTAGAGGGGCCTCGGAGTCCTGAGTTAAGCTAAGGAGACTGTTCTAATGCCAGGGGTATCCTGGGGCCACTGCCCGTTATGAATAGTCTCAGGAATTTGTTCAGAAGTCACCAGAGTGTGATGCTATTGGGCAGCCAGGGTCAGAGCCTAAAGGTTCACGGGGCCTGCAGCTTCCCTGCGACTCTCATATCCTAGCTTCCTCAGAGAAATGGCCATCAGAAATGGGATCCTCTGTTCTCTGCCTAAACAGCCAAGACTCAGTATCTCCTAGAAAAACCCGTTTAATATTCCAGAGGGACCTGGTAACCCACTTCACCTGATCAGGAACCCCAATGTGGTCTGTGCCATGCCCTGCTGGAAGTGACTGGTTGGTATAGGAGGGTATCTTCACCCTCCTGTGCGTTACGCCTCTGGGTCTCTCGGAAGCTACTGAGCATGTCATGACATTTGTCCCTCAGCTCTACACTCAAGAGTTCCCACAGAATTCACCCCTATGCTCCCTGGCCCTTTTTTACTGCCACCATTTCAATGCCAACCCATTTGTCCAGTCTGCCTGCTTGTGTTTATTCCTTCCAAGTGACAGGCAGAAGAACACCTTGATCTTGTCAGGCGTCAGCTCCAGGGCTCCCCGGTGCCCTGGGCTCCTTCTCTCCAGAGGCTCCTGGGCAGGTGCTTTGTGCATGAAGATTGAGGTCTGTCCCACTCACTAGATTGATTATTTTCTGCTTTCTCGGTGTGAAATGTAATGAGTTCACGCTGGAATGTTCTTGAATTCTTCTGCCTAAGTAGCGCCGCCGAAAGAACGAACCATATGCCTGCCTTTACTGCTGTCCCTCTCCCCTGCCTGACCGACTCGCCATTGCCTTCCAGAGATGAGTAGTCACACTAGCGGAAGCTGTTGCTGTTTGCACTTTCTTAATTAGCATCGTCACCATGGGCTGTATGATTATTAACCCGGCCGTTATTAGTGTTGTCATTAGTTCATTAGTCATGTGTACCTGCAGCTTGATTCGGAAGCAAGCCCAAAGGGGAAGGAATAATGGAAGGAAATGAAACAAATGACTGGGTGGCATCTACTCAGTGCCACACTGCTAATTACTTATGAAATGACTGCAGTGTGTTGGTGGCGTGTAATTCATCAGCAGTGCCCCCCCCCCGTCACAAGCTTGGCGAGAACACCTGCTCATGGCTGAGGCACAGGTTGTTGGCATCCGTCTTTCTACCTCCTCTAGGTCTTGGCTGGCTGGTCTCACAGGCTCCTGTGACTGGAAAGAGGTAACAACCAGAGTTGTGCCTGGAAGCAGCCACCAGGGTGATCCTAAATGTACCCTTCCTTTTTTAAAATTTTTTTGTTTGTTTGTTTAGCCTGTGCCTGCTTGGAGATTTCCAAAGCCACTCACACTTGCTTATTTTGTGGATTCCCTCCCATCTTTGCAGAAGACATGAAATTGTATTTGGGGAGGAACATGGGCCAAATAATCAGATTGACCTGGGAGCGCATGCTTGTTCTGCTGTTTGCTAGCTGAGTGATTTTGGAGAAGTTATTTTAGCTACTGGAGTCTAATCCTTCTCATCTATAGAGTGGGTATAAGCATGCCTACTTCTAATGTTGCCATGACGATGAAATCTATCATGTTTGACATTAATAATATTACCTGGTCTGTAAGGACAGTCAAAACAAGTTAGACACTTACCAATTCTTGGTATACTCATTCTGAGGTCCCCAATACCAGATTTCATCCTAGATCACTGGGAAGGTTTGGCCACTCAGCTGATGGACTGATTGACAAGGGTATCTGTGGCTCCTGTCAGAGACTCGGTGGGGAGCAGCGAGGTCAGGAAGAGGGTCTTGTAAATGAGAACAAAACAGTATATTAACATTATGAGGTCAGAGGACTGGTGCTTGGTCCTTGGCCGTCTCATGAGTGGTAGGAAAAGAGCAGTCGTCGAGAAGTGAATGTTGCCTAGCCTCACTCAGGGGGACACATTTCCAGACCGTAGAGCTGGTGCCCTGGGATGTCACAACAAAGGGCAGGAATTGGGAAATGAGTGATTAGTAAATCTAATCACGGGTCTCACTTGGCATTATTATTTATATCGTTCTGCACTCTCTCTTGGCTGGGAGAATTCCAGCAAGCACCCATGGGCCTCTAATGCATTTCAGTTTAAAGGGCAGTGCATGAGGACGTCTGTCACCCATCTAAAACTAAAAGTAATTACGCTGTAAGGTTTGAGCTCCTGCCTCAATTAGGGTTTTGATGGATTCAGTGTAATTGAATGGCTGCTGTATTAGCAGTTTACAAACATACCCGATGCCTTGTGTTTGCCTGAGGTGCTTTGTGCAGTTTTTATGGGACAGGAGGAAATTGTCTCTCAGAAAGTGGCTTGGAAAGAGGTTCTGGGTGTCCCACAAGACATTTACAGAGCTGTGGTCCTCCCAGTTTGTCCTTAAGAACAAAGAACAACAATGAGGTGAAACTATCCAGGTCTTGATGCAACCTTCTAATATATTTTGCATATTGCATTAAAAAAATTTCATGCCAATTTTGTAAAACAATGTGCTTATGAATTTAAATCCACCATTCAGAGCATGTTAAGCTTTAAGTACATAACCACAAACAGAGAATAAACAATCTAACTGCAGCCCAGATTAGGACTTTCATATTCTGGTTATTACAGGCTGGCAGATGGCTCCGGTTTGTTATAAAAGTGCCCACATTGGCTCCTGGCATCCTTATAATGTCCCTGATGTTCTTTGGCGAGGTCCATCTAATCTTGGCTACATTTGCCTTTCTTCAAATAGCACCCTGCCTGAGCTGGCTCATTTACACAAAACAGAGCTGCACCAAGAGGTTACGCACCCAAGCTGAAGCTTGCCCTCATTTGAATATTCCCAGAAGAAGACTTCAGGCGAGGAGTCAAGTGCAAGTAGTTAATTTGAAAGGTCTCCCCAAGGAACACTAGCAAGACAGTAAGGACATGAGACAAGAAAGAGAAAGCTGTAGACAAAAGCAATGATGAGCAAGTTAGCACTACCAGCCCCTGGGATTTGATTCATCAGAGGGGGCTGGTTTACAGGTGTGCAGTGATCTCACATAAGAGGCAAGAGTGCAGGGGTACTTACCCACCAACTTCCACATTCCATTCCATATGACTCCGGGTAAGAACCATGAATCCCTCAGCATGGAATGCTGTTGGGTGACCAGTCAGGGTGGACTTTGGGACTCAGACAAAACCCCAGGCAGACAGATGCAAAGTTTGCCTACTAAAAGGAACTGAAAAGGTGGAGAGATGCAAATGGGCCCATAGACCAAGACCAAGGCTTCAAAGTAAGCCAGCTGGAAGCCAGCTGGATAGATGCCATCTTCAACTCCACTGATGGATGCAATTGTGAGGACCAGGTAGACAATTATAAAGTATAGATATGGATCCGTGGCAATACAGTGCTTGCCTAGTGTGTGTGAGGCCCTGGCTCTGATCCCTAGCACTAAATACATATATACATACATACATACACACATACATACATACATACATATGTATGTCTAATGGTTTTAAAATATTATTTATGATTTTTTATTTTCCAAAAGTGACTGATTCCACTTTCAAGTATATAAATTTAGTATGAATTTACTAAAACTATGATTCTCATAATATAATTGGTAAGCTTACATAAAGCCAGAAAAATCTTAGGATTTACCAAGGTATGATATTCATACAGTGCTATGTGTGCATTATATAATGTTTTAAAAACACTCTTTTTAATATGTAAACGTATGTTATTCCTCATGTATCTTTATCATTTTGGTCTATGTTGTATACATAATAATCTTTTTGCATGGATGGATGGATGTGTGTGTGCATGTATGTGTAATATGTTTGTGTGTTTGTGTGGGTGTGTACACATGTGTGTGAGGTTTGGGTGTGTGTGGAAGCCAATGGTCAACATCAGGGGTCACAGGTCATTCTCCACCTGCTTGTCTCACTGACCCCAGAGCAAATTACTCAGCTGGGACTGTCTGCCTCTGATCTCCCACTGCCGAGGTTATAGGTAGGCCCTGCCGTGCCCAGTGACTACCCAGACACGGGTCCATATGCTTGTGAGGGAGCCCTTTATCAGCCATGCTATCTCCTTGCCCAAATAATAAGGTATTTAAAGGAAAACCATTATATATCACATGTTCTGCAACCTCTGGAGAGTGAAGTACAAATTAACAGTGACTCTGATAGTTAATTCTGCCCCCGGTCATAGCTTCATTAAACAGAAAACCTTTCTTTTAAAACTGCAATTTTCACAACTCATATTAAAAACCATGATAGGAGGTGGGGGGAATAGCTACTTTTTTTAACTTTATTTTACTATTGAATAAACATGTTCAGACACCACACCCAGCAATGGTCTGTGAGCATTTGTGCAGATGTACCCACTGAATTTTAAGGTACAGGGTAGAACTATCCTCATCAACAGATTAGGAAATGGACCCTAGAAAGTTGGGAAAAGGGGTCTCTGAGGGAGTTAAAACTAGACCAGACATATCTACTGACTCCATAATCCATATGAGGAGCCGCTGATTATAAAACCTCTGGATAGAACTATAGCACTTTCATTATTAAGCTGAGATTTTGTGTGTCCTTTAGAAGTTTGGGGTGTAGGAGTTGGAACCGTGCAAGGAATGGTCATATCAATAAGGTAATGGTGTCCCAAATGGATGATGGAAGCACTAAGGTGCATCTAGAAGCTTCTATCATAATCCAAAAAGCATCTGCCACAGCTCAGCTCTTGATTCACCAGTAATGGAGATTCGGGCTGATGGACATAATGGAAGACTCGCGGGTCTCCTGTATACATTGATTCCTAGATTATTGCTCTCCAGACGAAACTGAATACATCATCTATCACATTCCAATTCTTGGAATCAATTCAAATCCCCAAGTTGGTTAGGGACTATGAAAAGTGAGAATGAAAACCACACACCACCATTTCCAAACCCGAGATTGGAGGTCAACTATCCACTGTAAATAGGGAGGTGATGGGACAAGAATGAGCTGGAGTGACCCCTGGAAAACTAAGGATTGGAGATTTCTCCGGAGCAGGATGCGCTCATGTTTGGTACTGTCGGAAGCAAGAGAGCAGCGTGTATGCTGCAAAGTTGGGCCTGAGCAAGGCTTGACCCAGGAAGCAGTCAATCTTTATCGCTAGGGAAAGCAGAACTTCTCCTGCAGCTTCTGCAGGCTGCCTGCATGGGGAGACAGAATGCAGATCTAGTCCAATTAGATGAGAGGAGTGGCTTAAACTGCTAAAGCCCCAACTCCAGGCTCAGCTCCACTCATCCCAGAGGACAGGGAGCTCTGGCATGAGCAGCCCTTCTCTGATGAGGACCAGGATGCCCTAGTCCAATAGCGGGTTGTGTTCCAGGAGTGTTTTCTTTCTAATCCTGGTGTTAGCAGCTCCCTGGCTATTCCCATGTTTTGAAATTAGCCCTGTCTTCAGTCCCACGTGCACATAAGTGCATACGCTTTCGGTTTCTGGTGAAAAAACAAGTTTAACTATATTATAAGTAAAGAGAATTCAATGATGTCGCTAAAACTGCACAGGAAAGTGTACGGTTTGACCAAGGCCCTAATCCCATTGTTGTCCTCTTGCCTCTAATCACCTCTGTTCTTGTCAGATTAGTTTTCTTTGATGGAAAAAAAAAGTCTATAGCTGTTTCAGGCTTCATATACACATACCACATGGGTCAAGAGAAGAAAAAAGGAAATGTCACCTTGTCTACACTACTGTCCAGCCCCTACTTAATAGCATCAAACAAAAAAATCTGGTTGGGATTTGACCAACTATTGTGACTAGAGTTACCAGATTAGCTTAAATTAGCAAGAACTACACACCGATGCCTTCTCTCTAGAGATAAGAATCTTATGTACTTCACCCCAGAAGCACAGCTTCCGGTCCTTCCTTGTCATGCAGTAGAGTCAGAGATGAACTGACTGAGCCTGCACTGGTTCTCAACCTGTCTCACTGATTTCCTTTCCTGACCTGGTCTCACACAGCACTGCCACTGGGATTTATATGGATGTATGCTGTCATCTTGGTGTGTGTGTGTGTGTGTGTGTGTGTGTGAGAGAGAGAGAGAGAGAGAGAGAGAGAGAGAGAGAGAGAGAGAGAGAGAGAGAGAGAGAGAGAGAGAGAGAGAGAGAGAGAGAGAGAGAGAGAGAGAGAGAGAGAGAGAGAGAGAGAGAGAGAGACGTTTGTGTTACTGTGGCCAAATTACTGACCAAAGCCGCACCTGGAGAGAGGGTTTGAGTCATGGTTTCAGAGTTCATGGTCTCTTGACCCCATGTAGCTGAGCAGAGCATCATAGTGAAGGGAACCCGTGGCAGAGATTCTTCTTGATGCAGAGAAATCAGACGGTGAGTCTAGAAGGAAGCAGGAATAATCCACACCTGAGAACCTGCCCGCTGTCCTATACTCTCTAGATGGATGCCAGCCCTAGAATTTCTAGAACCTCCCAAATTTCTAGCACTACCTGCCTGAGTGGAGACCAAGCCTTCAAATCGTGGGCCCCTGGAGAACATTCCATATTCAGGCTACCATGGTATATTTGTCTTTTTTTTTTTTATCAGAAGCTTCCAAGCTGCTTTTCACAGTGGGTACCTGTGTTCCCTCCCTCCTCCAACAGTGAGATCGCAGGTGTTTGCCTCATCACCGCCACTTGCTGTGGTCGGTTTTACTTTGTTGCCCATGATCACAGTCATTTCAGCAAACAGAAGAGTGCTTCTCTGTATGTTTAGTTTGCGGTTAGAGGCTTGGCTCTGAGCAGCTTTTCCTGAGATTAGTTGGCATCTTCTTTGGTGAAAAGTATGTCCAAATCTATGTCCGTGCTGTCATTTGGACCTTGTCTCTTCCTTACTCTCTTGTCCTGGCCATCTCTAAATCATGGCACTCAACTACTCCTCAGAGTCCTTCTGTCCAATTTGTTTTAATTTCCAAATCAGTAGCGAGTAGGGTCATTAGAAATGATTTAGCATGGCCATAGAGATGTTTTATTAGTGCTGTTGCCCTCATTAGGGTTTGCAAGGGAGGTACTCAGAAACCACATTCTTCAACTCTGCCAGAGAAAATAAAGAGGTTGGTGCCCTTGTGCCCAGCAAAGCAAACTTAGCAATAACTGAGATCCAAGGTGCAGATTTTCAGAAGTGTTCTGTGGAAAGCTGAAGTCCCTGGAACGTGGGGTGAGCATTTCTCCCATGGTAAGCCTCACATTGACCCTGGAGAGTGAGCTTGAGGTCACTGCCTGCCTCTTTGGCTCTCTGCCAATGAAAAGGGAGCCCAGAACCTTATCTCCATGCTATAGAGCATCCTTCAAAGAGGAAAGACCAACTTTGAGACCTAAAGCCATTTCTTCCAGGGACAATTTCTTGTTCTTGTGGCAAAAAGACCTAACAGAAGCAACTGAAGGACAGGAGGGTTTATTCTGACTCTCAGTTTGAGGGTGTAGTCCATCATGGTAAGGAAACCATGCTGGCAGAAGCATCAGGTAGTTGGTCATATTGCATCCATGATCAGAAAGCAGAGAGAGATGAATGCTGATGCTCAGCTGTCCTCCTTTATATTCAATCCAGACCTCAACCCATGGAGCGAGCATATGCCGATCATGTGCCGGGCGCTGTTCCCGCATCGTTAGCTATATTCAAGTAGTTCTGTTCTCAGATAACTGCGGAGATCACTGTTCCCAAAAGAGTAAACTGAGGCTCTGAAATGTTTAGTAAACTCACCACAGTAATGCCTCAGAGGCTTTGGGACTGCAGTGTCCAGCCAGTGGCATTGAAATGTCTGCCGCTTTCTCCAGTTTTTAATGATAAGTCCATTTAGATAAGAAGTCTCATACCCTAAGCTGCCAGCCACATGACAGCCATTCCCATCACTCCTTCACAGATCAATGCCTTTCTAATCATGAAACCCATAGGAAGCAGAAGACACAAACAGGTTGACTGCCTCCTTTACCCTCTCCTGGATGACTTTACAGCACTGGTTGAACTCACAGGCATTGGGCTATCTTAGCTGCACAAAGTCCACCTCCAAAAAAATCTGCCTGAGGGACTCCCGTACTCTGTCCCTTGTCACAGAGACTCCTCATTTCCTGTATGCCCCTTATGTACCAGCAGGCCCACACAGCAAAAAGGGGTGAAACTTTGGGGTCATCGCCCTGTAATTGAACACAAGACACCTCCGTGATGCAGGGGAGCACAGGCATCGACAAGCCCTGAGAGTGTCAGAGCAAGACTGTGAACCTGCTTCCTCAGTTCCTTAGGCTTGTCTCCAGACTTCATCCTGGTCTCACTTCTTGTCACCACGTATATATGGTGCCGGCCCATGTATATGCAGTACTGTGTAAGCTATGACATAAAACACCAGGTGTCATGATCTGAGCATAAGCAGCTACAGTCACAATACCTGTGGAAGGATCTAGTGCCACACCTGAGGCTCCCCAGTGCTTGAAACTATGTACCTGTTTATAGACAATATTTCTGAAAGGTGGTTTGTCTGGCATCTGGGGATGTAAAGCCAGAGTAATTATCCACTGAAGAATGAACCCAGAGCAAGCGTCAGACCTAAACTGAAATCCTGTCTCAGTAAGCTCTTGATTTAACAGGGTTCACTGAGTGCTTATAACATGCTGGGCATGCTGTAAGTGCTTGCAGCATGCAGAGATGCCGGTGAGAAGAACTGCATTCTAGTGTTTGACTATGAGCCATAGGATGCTATTAAACATCCGACAAATATGGCAGTTGGTAGGTAGGAATGTAGAAAGATGTGTGTAGGATGTAGAATGATGGGTGACAGATGGGTGGATGGAGAGATGGAGTGCAAGAGAAAGAGAGAGAAAGTAGTCCACTTAGTGTGGGGCCTGGAAGAAGGATGTGTGGTCTCAATTAAGAATCAATGCTATGAGGGAAAAGAACAGCATAGGAAGAGGCTTATAGAGGATACATGAGAATAAAAGGTCTGAACTTATAACAAATTTCCAGGAGCATCATCACCACAAATGCTGCTAGTTCAATACAGTGGAAAATACTCCCTTCCACCATAAAGAAAATGGTACCACTTTAGTCTAGACTGATTCAGATGGCACTCTAAATGTGAGTCACTTTGAACAGAGGGAACATACCATCTGAACAGACACGCCACTGTTGTCCCTGGAAATACTCTAAAAGGCTACTATTAGCCTCACAAGCCAGAGCAAAGAAACAGCAACGCCAAGGGTATTAGGAGGATGCATGCCCGGTGGCTACTGCTGTTTCCAGCAACAGTGAACATTGGAGGTGACAACAAAGACACAGGAAAGAATGACAATATTAGGCCATGAGCTTCCCAGAGGAGCTTTGCCTGCCTTCTAAGGTAAGACTAGAATCAAGGACCTGAAGAGATAAATCAGTTCATGAAGTGTTTGCCATGCATGCATGAGAAGCTCAGTTTGGATCCCAAACATCCATATAAAATCTAGGTAAGGCAGCCTGCATCCATAACCCCAGTATGAGGGAGATGAAGGTGTAAAGATAAGCAGACTCCTTGAGCTCTCTGGTCAGCTAGTCTGGTCAATAAAACCCTGTCTCAAAACATAGACAGAAAGAGAAAGACCCCGACCTCTGACCTCCACCTGCATACACAGAAACGTCTATCCACATGAACATGTGCACAGAGTAGCATCAACCCCAATGAGTACTTGCTTGACCTTTGATCAAAGACTAACTGAACTGTTCTCAG
This sequence comes from Dicrostonyx torquatus, assembly GCA_028555095.1. NCBI lineage: Eukaryota > Metazoa > Chordata > Mammalia > Rodentia > Cricetidae > Dicrostonyx > Dicrostonyx torquatus. Next base: position 13,087,171 of record JAQHUG010000009.1, read on the forward strand.
CACAACCCATGAAGGAAAGGCTCATATATGATCTTAGAGAGCTCACCATTCCCCCAAAGTCTAGTACACACTGTAGGGGACATTTCTGTGTCCTGCAATTCAGTTCTGTCCCACCAATCAACTCCCAAATAACCACACAGAGACTTATAAACTCAGAGTTTATAGGCTTGTTACTAACTAGCTCTTACAACTTAAATTAACCCATATTTATTAATCTATTGTTACGTGGCTCATGGATTGTTACCTCATATTCTACACATCCTATTCCTCTGTCTCTGCCTGGCAACTCTGCCTTTCTTCTTCCCAGAATTCTCCCAGTTTGGCTCTCCCATCTAACCTCTTGCTGCCAAGCTATTGGCCAGTTGGTTCTTTATTAAACCAATGAGAGCAACACATATTCACAATGTACAAAAGGATTATTCCATAGCAGCACACAGACGAAGGAGCTTCGGTTGATTGCCTGCCCAGTTAGATGGATGCAAAGGCAGATGTCACAACATGGCACAAAGTGTATTGTGACACAATTAGTAGAAACGGTAGAAACTTTTGGAGTAGTACCCCAGACGGCTACAATACAGAGAGGCAGTTTAATATGGCCACCCCTTTATTGCCTGTTATGTATAGTAACTTAGACAGTGATGATCTCTGCGCTCCCAGAGCTTGCAGACTGACACAGAGACTTAGCAATAAATAAATAAATATAAAAATAAATTTAAAAAACATATAAACCAATAAGTGATGAAATCATAGTTAAAATTTTATTCTAAAAATGTGTTGGGTAATGGTATAGGGGTGATCTGTGGAGAAGACAGAGGATTGACTCTAACAAGGGGAAATCTATGAAAGGAACCTTAATTATGAAGGTAACTCTATAGGAAGAAAAGGAAATTCCAAGTGGAAAGGTGAATGGGGGAATTGTCCAGACACAAAGCAGTTAGATAGGAATGAGGGTTCTAGAAAAGGCTAGTTTGGAGCCTGGTGCAGAGGATGAGTGTGATAGAGAGAGATTGGTAGGGACAGATCAGGTCTGACCAGCAGTGTTGGGGATGGAGATTGGGTGCAGTGGGGAGCCACTGAAAAGTTCAGATCCCCACAGTAATGATACCTGATTTGTACTCTGAGAAAATCACTCACTGGAGGAAGGGTTCTGTGGAGGAAAGATGGCAGCAGGGATCCAGTAAGGGTTGCTATGAGAGACTTGAGTGGATTCTGCAATTGGAGGGATAGTGAGAAGAGTCTGCTGGATTTAGAGGACGTCCCAGAGGTGACACTAAGAGGATAATGAGCTGAAAATGGCAGTGAAAGAAGGTGATAAGTCATAGCAGACGCTGGGACTTTTAGCCTGAACAATGTCACTGGGCTGCAGAATATTTATTGACTCTATTAGTGCTATAGATTGGTCATGAGAAATTAGAGTCTGTTTCCATTGAATATGTTGTAAAGTCAGCTATTCCTTTTCAGATCCAGAAACATGGGTGGGTCACTGAAATAGCAAAATGGATCTCAATAAAAAATTAGCTTTTTTTTACTTTTTAAATTATCCTTTTTAAATTTTTTGATTAAAATATGATTCCCCCTTTTCCCTCCAGCCCCTCCCACATATCTCTCATTGTTCTCTCTCAGTTCACATCTTCTTTTCTTTTGTTATATTTACATTAATGCCAAAATATATGAAAACAGCTTACTCAGTCTGTTTGGTGTTCCTTGTATATGATGTCAGGGCTGACCACTTGGTATTGGATAACCAATTAGGGAGCTCACCCCTATGGAAGACTATTTCTCCTGTCCTTACCATTCCTCAGTTGCCCATGTGGGACCCACCCCTAAACAAATTAACCTTTAACTTAATTTTAACTATAAAACCCACATTTTTAACTAAAAGCTCTATTACCTATATGCTACTTCCCAGCCATTTTTATTTGGTAGTTATTGTCACTACCGGTCCTACAAAACCTCTCTAAGCAACCGAAGTATCAAAGAGACATGACTCCCATTGGTGGAGCTGATAGTCAAAACACTGGCTGGCCAGTTCCTTGGTGGACCAGGAGTATTCAGCTGTATCACACTCTAAATGTGTCTTATCATCAAACATATGAAATTCAAGAATTCATTGCTAGTGTCAAACTTCTAATTATTTTCTAATTATTAACATCTTATAGTGAACTAAAGTAAACACACAAACCTTGGGTAGCACTACCCATCGCAAAATCAATGTATATGACTTTCAAATTGACCAAGTTTCCCAGACTCCTATCAGTCATGGTAGGAAGTAAACAATTGTAATTGACACCTTCACTAGTGTCACTTGACCCATCCATTCTGCTTGTCCCCAGATACCTAGATGCCCAGTTAAAGCTTGGCTAGTTCATCATTTCACACTGGACTGCAGAACCATCAGGCTTTCTTCATTCCAGGTTCTCTAACCTCCAGACAGTCCCTACCATCACACAGTAAGGGCTCAATTTGCAATTTTAAAATGCAGAAGCTATGGAGAGAACCATGAGAAGTTCTATGAGCTTTCTGGTTTTGTTTTTCTGGTCCACTTATTCTCACTGCGTGCCAATCTCCCTTGACATATGTGAAGTAAGTCACCTATGCCCTCTCCCCCATCCAGCAGCTCTTTCCTGCCTTCCCTCCTTCCAACTCTGCATTTAAATGGAAGTCTTAAGCCTGAACCTGATTCTGACTCTTCAAGTGAGAAAAATAAGTGCTATTCGCTGGCCTTTCCAGCTCATGTGTGGAACACATGGACAGTGGCGTTTGTTAACCAAATATCTGGTTTTCACTAGCAAAGCAAGATGTTCTGTCCCTGCCCAGAACCAATCAAGGGACTGCTTGGCAAAGGGAGGGGGGGAAGGCGTCTGTCCTCCTTTTCCTGTAAGGAGACATACATAAGTGGCCACTCCTTAGGAGACAAGGAAGAATTCTGTATGCTTTTTTTTTTTTTTGTGACTCGTTTTCCTCAAGTAGGAAGCTATGGCTACAGATGGAGCATGGAAAATTCGAACTGGGGCGCGTGGTGTGCTGGCCAGCAGCTGGGAGACTCAGGATGAGGTGGAGTGGCTAGTCACCATTATCCCCATGGCCTCCATCATTCCCAGAGCTCTGTCACGATGCAGTAAACCTGATTTTTTTCCACTGTCTTGCTGTCTTTGATTACTGCAACATGCAGCTTTCAAAGACACGTGTCCTGCCTCCCCACCGAATCATTTATTTTTCCTTTTTAAAAAACAATATACAACCATCTTCTGCTCCCAGTTATTCTGTTTTTATTGTAAATTAAAAACAGCTTTTGGGCTAATCGCTATTCTTTCAGGGGGGATCTCAGTTGAGTTAATATGAAATTATATGTATTAACTCATTTCATCCTTAGATCAATCCCATGGTGTGGATACTGTTTTTCTCATTTTACAGATAAGAAAGCAGAACCCAGAGAGGGGGAGAGAAACTTGCCCCAGGCCACACATTCAGGAAGAGCAGAACTAGGATTTGGAGCCTGGCAGTTTAGTCACAGAATGTACATTCTTAATCTCTGGAGAGCAAACTGGTGGCACACAACAGTGCCGAGGAGCCTCCATGCAGGAGGCTCCAGATGCACACGGTTCATGAAGCAAGAGGTGTCCTAGATTGCCGAGCACTTCTCTGTGGTCTAGAAGATGATTTCTCTGGGGTGCCCTTGAACCTCTTTGTTGGAGAACCTCCTGCAGAAAACGCTGCGGCTGACTGCCCAGGTGGCCAGTCGTCTCAGAGTGAAAAACAAGATCACGTTTCCTTTTAGAGCTCAGCCTCCATCCCGAGCTACGTTTATATGTGCCCCGGTGGTGGAATTTAGGTGTGATTGAAACATGGCATTGGATAAAAGGGATTTTTGAAGCCTCTTCTGATGCTGGTGCCTAATTCTGCTATGCTTTAGTGCTTTGGAAGTCTGCTGCAAAGAGCAGTGGGGTCCTCGCCTTCCCTTGCCTCGTGTTAATGATGGTGGCCCAGGATCGATTGATTCTGCTCTTCTGGCGAGTGGGTAGTCTCTTAGGAGAGCTAGTTCTGCTCTAGGAATATGGAAAAAAGACTAGATGGGGCAGACAGGTGATTCTTAGAAGGGGTCAATGCCCATGGGGGCCCCTGATGACATGTAGTTTCTTTCTCAAATCCACATTTCCTCCAGAGCCCTGGGATGCTTTGACCCATACTCTCTGTGGAGGCTGAGACCGAGCAGAGTATTGCTGAGGAAATGCCTCACTGCTCCTGGAACAAAGTGGTAAACCAAATCAAAATAGGAAATGGCTATTTTTATGGAAGTAAGGGGGCAAGCCCCCACCCCTGACAGGCTTGCCTCACCAGAGCTCTGGCTATTGACTCTGCCAGCTCAGCCTAGGCCAAGGGTAGGCAGTCGAGCTCCCAGCACTTCCTAGACGTGTATGGATTCTCTGTGGGCAGTTAAGCCCTAGCAGAGCCCCAAATAAGGAACTTGAAAGCTTTCAAGGATCACAAGACCATTCTTCAACACTGTCAAAAAAAACCCAGATCTACAGTTTCATATATATTAAAAAATGAAGCTAAATATATTTTTGTAATTTCTCTGACAATAAAACAAAATAATTTTTCTTATCTGTCATCTCCCATAAATGAAAGTACATTTTAATGAAATGTGGCTCTCCGAGTTTTAATGGAAGCAAGTATTTAAAATGTATGGCTCTAATTCTGGCCCTCAGCAGAGAGAATGAGTGTAAATATCAGTCATCTTGTATTAAATGTGCAAGCACTGAGCCAGAATTTTTATATGGTTATTAAGGATGACTCCTAATTCTAGCCCCTCTGACTCTTGACTATGTGGCCTGTGGAAGCTACTTGACCTCATTACAACTTAGGTTCCTTGACTATTAAGGGAAATGATAATATTATAATCATCTACCAAATAAAGTTGTGATGCTCAGATATGTGTAACAGCGTGAAGACCACTGCTTCGTGGGGAAGGTCTATAAGCAGTCTGCTCAATACCAGAGGGTACTGTCCTCGTCATATCTAGGGCCTGACAGGAGTGTGAAATGACCTTCTCAAGTTCAAGTGTTTGAACATTTGGCCTTCAACTGGTGGCATTCTGAGAGATTGTGAAACTTCTTAGGGGCCTTGGCCTAACTCGAAAGAGGGTCGCCAAAGCATTTCTCTAATTAGTCTCTATCAATAAAAATCAGGAGTTAGATATCGAGGTGAGAACCTGAAAGATCAGAGAAGCAGGGGAGCAGCCACCAGTGACTTCTTACCTCTTTGGTTCCTTCCTTCAAAAGGGTTGAGATTCTTTTTCAACCCTGCCTTACTACTTCCTGTCTCCTGTCTGTCCACAGTCCTTCAAATCTCTGGTTAATTTGGTTAACTAGTGGCTCTCTTGGCCCTCTGACTCAAAGCAAGCTTTATTTTCAGAATGAAATAAAAATATCACACCACAGGACACTGGTGATGGTGAACCTTAGCAGAGGCAGTCTTAGCCTCCCATCCAAGTGTTCTGTTTATCTTGGTCCACACCATGTAACAAGCTGGACTTAGGGTTTCTTCACCATAAACAGCTGTACGATGCTATGTCTTCCTTGCTATAATAAACTGTAGCCCCTCAACCCTGTGCCCAAATAAATCCAGCCTAAGTTGCTTCTGTCATGCATTTTCTCAAAGCAGGGGGAGAAGTTACTAACAGACAGTGTGACAAAGTAAAGTTTCCCAGCAAGAGGAGAGTTATTTAGAAACATGCAGCAAGTTATAGCAAAGCTAAGCTCCACACTCAGGCATGCCTGGCCCAACACCCATGTATTTCACCTCCACCTGGAAGACCCTTGGGTTGATAATAGGTCCATGGAACTTAAGCATGAACATGATGAACATGTGAATAAACATGAACATGGCATCAGGCCTCTGCAAGACTTCCCGGTCTCTGCGGCAATGTTCCATCTCAGTCTTCCTCGGTGTCCTAATCTTGCCCCACTCCACAATGGAACTCATCCAGATCCTCTGCTGTTGAACATCTACCCCTGTAGCCCTACCATCTCAACCTTGTTGCTGCCCAGTGTGGAGCAGGGATTTAGAGCAGCTCTTACACGGGGCACCTTGCCTTGGGTCTGTATTCAGCATCTCTAGCTGCCCACTCAAGCATTCCCCGCCACTTTGGTTCCCAGATCTGTGACTCTGCTCTGTAATACCTAATCCTTGGATTGTCAGAAAAAGAGACACACCCAGATTCTAGCTATCTATACTCTCCTCTACTCCTGTGAATCTTACAGCCCAATTGAAGTTTCCTCTTTCCCTAAACTAAAAAAGTCATAAGTACCACAATGGTGACTCAACCGGAATCCAGGTTGGATTTGACCCTTTCTCGTCCCAGAGATTCCAGAGTATCTGGCTTGTGATACAAGTATTGCAAATTTGAACATTATTCAAGTTGGAGTTAATGAAGTGAACTTTAATTTTCCGGGGAGGAGGGTGTGAGTTGGTTTTTCTTAGCCTGAACAATATGGTTACTATTCCACATGAATAATTTTGCTTCAAATCACTATGTAGGTATATAAACCTAGATTGTACTTAGCACACAGTTTACTGTAAATAGGATCATCATAGTCTGATTAAGAACAGGTTAGTTTTAGTCATACTCTCTACTAGTAATAAAAATTAAAATAACTAGATTAGTAATGACATTTTAAAATACATAATTATTTGTACCACACTGGAGGCCATTGTGTACTGCTGTGCTGTGTTCTTTTTATGCATTCTTTAATTTGATCTTTCAAGAAGCCATTGAGGATAGTCATGTCACTACTCCCATTTTATATATGGCAAAACAGAGAGTTCAACAAGGGCAGCATCGGTGGTTGGTCTAGGAGCTTTGCACCCACCCACTCAGCACCAAGCCCCCACCATGCACTTGCTATAAGGATAGGACTTTGGAAAGCCATTGAGTGTTTCTATTCAGATAGGTTCTCCATCTTCTTACAAAACCGAGCTCCACCAGCTTTTCAGTGTCCCCTGGGTAAAGTGTCCAATGCAAGCTTCAAACCCAGGTCTGGACAGCACTAGAATCCAGGCCACTGACACCCTCCTCTGTTTGTCCTAAAGCAATTGCCCACACTAAACAGAATGACAAGAATACTCCCACTTCGCCATCTTTCCTTTTCTCCCTCCTTCCCTCCTCCTCCCTCCTCTCAAGCCTCCCCCACTTCTCTTTATATACACAGAATCCCTGCTCCCTGCTTTGTCATACAGTAAGCTTGTCCAGTACTGATGGGAGAGCGCACAGTGGGTTCCCATCTCTCTCCCCACAGGACAGTGCCTGGCAACACAGTGAGTGGTTAGTTGCCCAGTTCACATGTCCTCCCAGAAGACCCTTTTCCGCTATCATTAGGAGCATCATCTTTCCCTGGTGAATTTATCACACCCTCACCATGGTCCAACATGAGCCTGTTTCTCAGGAAAAACCTATTACACCTTATGGTGTGTGTGTTTAGGTCTCTTTGGAAAAGCCACCTGCTCTTTGCAACCATGTAATTGTTCCTCATGATCCTAGTCAAAGCAATGAAGTTTACCCAGTGAAGCCCCAAGTTTGAGTTTGAGGCCAAAGAATCCTACACATAATTGATCTCTAGCCTTGATGTGGCCGGAGCTGGACATGACTCACTAAATCTTTGGGATTAGGTTTAAACTCTGAGTGGGCTTTGATCTAAGTGCTTCTGGCCGCACCATGGCATCTGCCCGCTGAAGAGATAAACCCAGCAGGGCATGATGTACTCAGACTCTGAAAGGCATAGGAAAGAAACACTTTTCCTTTGGATGAGGAAAAGCCTTGCTGAGAGCGATGATATCTGTTCAGTTTTGCATCTCCAAATGTCTCTCCTTTTCCGAGGAAAAGAAATCAATGAGGGATGAAGTTGGTATCAGGTATTTCTGAGGTGGTTTGCCTGCTTTTCACATTCCTGTATCAAGTGGGCCCCATCAGAGATGAGATCAATGGACACCAGAAATAGTGACTTCATCTATGTGACTAAATCCCTCACTGATCTGCAGGCTTGTTTACTAGCAGCCTGGCTATTGTCAAACCTCCTGGTAGTTGTATGAAAGCAGGTTTCTCTAACAGGAAAAAAATGAGATTTCCTATAAATTTTAGAATGGGAATACATATTGCCCTTTGGATTTTATTTTTCTTTTTTTTTGTATCTTAAATTCTTTGTGTATTTTGAAATTGGGTGTATTTTGAATCTAGGTATGCACATGACCTTTAAAATGCCTGTGACCCTCTGGGGTCATCTGTCCTGGTACTCAGGTTCCCACTGTGCCTGATACATAGGAAGCCAGCTAAGCCAGCTATTGTCCCTGTTGCTTGTGGGCTGAGCACCATTGTTACAGCTCTGTGAGGGATCCCAAGGAGAGCTTGAGGCTATGGTGCCTTTATGCTACCGAGACAGAAAGAGATCATCACCCTTCCCCAGACAACACCAAATGGTCTAATCACTTAATCGGTGAGTATTTACCAGGGCCAGTTCTAACAGTGGATCAATAACAGTGATTAAAAAGAGGACAGGCTTCTCATGGCCTGCTGCTTCTGTGCTGCGGAGGGTCAGAGTAACTACAAGGCTGGGAGTGTAGCTCAGTGGCAAAGTACTTGTTCATCATGTACAAGCACATTTATCACGCACATGCCGAAACTTCCAAAAGGAGGAGGAAGAGGAGAGAAGAAAAAAAAGAGGATGAAAAAGAAAATCAATTTAAAAAAACTTCAAAAAAGGAGATCTGAAGATAGTAAACTTAGATTCTTACATATATTCTCTCTCTCTCTCCTCTCTCTCTCATCTATAGCATCACCCAAGGATGATTCTATCAGAGCTGTGAATACCTTTGTTCATTTGTCCAAAACCCAAAGAATTTCCATAGTTGTTGCTTTTCTTCATCTCTCCCTGGTCCTATGGTCTCTGACTCTGACCATGAAGCATAAACCAACTGTCTGCCTTAGTTTTGTAGTTTAAGTCAGATTATAGCTAGTCTAAACTTTAATGCAATAGGACAAGCCTTTGGGGGCAGGTTGAAGCTACACTCACACACACACACACACACACACACACACACAGAGAGAGAGAGAGAGAGAGAGAGAGAGAGAGAGAGAGAGAGAGAGAGAAACATGCATATGTTTTCTTGAGAAATTAGAATATTTGACCAATATGGTGGCCACCCTCCAAGATGGTGCAGCATCAATTCCAGCCTCCAGTATTAAACCTTTTTGTTACACCAAATGCTGACCTGTGTCCCTGGCAATATATTGTAGAAATGATGGTGTGTGGTTCTTGAGGCTGACTGTGATAAGCAGTATAACTTCTGTTTGACTTTTTGTTGGATCATTTTCTCTGGGAGAAGCAGCAACCACTACCTGGGAGAACACTTGAGCATCCCTGTGGAGAGATCTGCATGCAGAGAAACCAGACCTCCTGCTGACAACACAGAATCACCAGTCATGCACAAGAGGCTCTTAGAAGCAGACACTACTGCCCCAACATGTCATCATCACATGACCATGGGCCCCAACCAGTGTCTTTACTGAAGTCTGATGAGGCTTTGGAACCAACATGGCCCAGCTAAGCCATTCAAAATTTCCAATGTTCAGAAACTGTGAGGCAGTCAGTGGTTATTGTTGGACATGAATAAGTGTGACAAAGAAGTGGGTAGTTGATATGATAAAAACTTTTCCCCATTTGATGAATGAGAATGCAGACTTCAAGGTGCCAGGGTGAATGAAAACTAGGAATTAAACGTATCTATTTCATGCACATGGTCTGCCAACCTCCAGTGATTACACACCATAACATACAACCTTTAACAAGCAGGTCATACTAAGAAGAAGCAAGAGGCCTTGTTGACTTCATCTTAATCTTAGACTAGCCTTGGATGTGGGGCATCTCCCGCTGATTTAGAATCACAATAACCAAGTAAAGAGATGCCTTCTACCATCTGTATAAACTGCCCGATTGATCCACTCCCACTAGAGTTCAATGCTCACCATGGTCACCAATAGCTGTCTGGTTTATAAAGGTTTTTACATTTTGTTTTTGTTTCTATTTTTTTATTTAATTTCCAGTGTTCCCTCTTGTGCTTTTTCAAGATCACGTAAACTTGCTACCTACATATTTTTTCACGTAAACTTGCTACCTACATATTTTTGTTTCCAATCAAGACTTTCACTCAGCTTTCTCACAAAAGAGCTGTTTTCTTTCCTTTGTGTTTAAAATAAAATGTAGCTTTTCTGCTAGAATACAATAGCAACCCGTGAATGCTTCTGAGTGTTCACAGTTTATATTGACTGTTATTGAGAGAACACAGGCAGCCAGCCCCACGCTTCTGTACCAAGCCATGATCAGATTGTTTGTCTATGTGCCGCCTTCCTTATAGGAAGATTTTTCCCTACAGGGCAGGCTGCTTCTTCCCGTGGAATGTCTGTTTAGTGACCTGATTCTTCGGCCCCCTCCCCAGCACACCACAGTCGGGGCACAGACTCTCTTCACTCTGCATCACACCCCCAGTTCTGTAATTGCAAGCCATTACAGTTCTTCAAGACTGCATTCACCGTTACCTCCTGCTGCAAGCATTCTCTGATTTTGCCAGCTAGATGTAATCTTCTCTCCTTCAAACGCTTGTATCAATTTTCAGTTTCATTTTCCTATTTGGATGTAGATGATAATCTCTCTGCTCCTCCTACCGGTGCCCTTTGGTGATGGCCATGTGTGAGTGGGGGTACAGAAGAAAAAGACACAAGTGTGTGAGCGTTTCTTGGCAGTATTTAAGTAGATGCTAACAGACGCTCAGAGTGTGAAGTTATAGGTTAGGGAGGGATCAAGCGGCAGATGAGTGATGGAGACCTCAAGATCCTGATGCTTCTGTGGAAGAATCTAAACTGACTCCATCTGTTGCTGTGTTCCCACGGAGCACACACCACAGACATTCAACAAAGTCAGCAACTTTCTCTGCAGGTTAGCTCCACTGTTCAGATGCATTGTGTTGTCCTAGCGAATCTCCAGGTCACAGTATGACCCTAGAGATGAATAACAATATTTTTCGGAGTGCCAGTAGAATGTCATATGTGATGGAGCTCACTGACCTAAGTACAGTGTTCTTTATCTGAGTGACTGCTGTTGGCACATTCTATAGGGACACCACACAGTGTACACATTCCATGTTCTCTAATGAACCAACCACTTTAGGAAGCTGGGTGCCCTCATCCATCTTCCCCTGCTTAACAATAGCATCTCTTCCCTTCAATTACGTCGGCCTCTCTGTCTACTTCATGGCAGTTTGTTGGAGGATGTAACATAGGATGTAACATCCTATGAAAATGTGACCTGACTGCACAGTGAAGCTGAAAGTCTGGCAGACATGCCACATTACTGGAGAAAGGCATGCGCTCCATCCACAGAGGCGCTGATAAAGAGAGAGAACAGGGATGACAGAGTGGTGCCCATCCTTCCACAAGGGATATTGGAAAATTAGAGGATTAGGACAAAGGTTTGGGAAACTCCATGAAACCCTTGCATTTCCACAACCTTTCTGTCCAAAGCCAGAGAAGGGAGCATTAGCATCCCATGCCCTTTTCCACCAGTCTGTGGGGACTGAACATCAAGGAACGATCAGCACTTGCTGCCTTGTTATTGGCAGGGTGTGGTGGTTCCTCCAACCTGAATTGTTTATGAAATATTATGTTCACTTATTTTGTAGGATAAAATTCAATACTTTCATTTTGTTACTTGTGCAACTAACCCTGGCTTCAAGTAGGTTATGTAAAGCTTTCTCATCTTTGCCAGTTGTCCTCATGTTTATTATAATAATGGGAGAATGGAAGTGGGTTTTTTTTTTCTAAAACAAAGTAAAGCAAAACTTTGGGATTAAAGGGGTTTGGTTTAGGGAGCCTCTATATCCCATATGAGAGCAGAGACTTGAATTTTGCAGTGTTTCCTGTTACATTGAAACAGAACTTGTCCCTCTGAGTCATAGCCACAAATCCTCTAGTGTTCATTGGGTCAGTCTGCTGGTTTCGAATTGTGTATGAGAGAAGGCAGAGAGGAAACTGTCCGTTTATATTCCTGGTGAGCCCCTCACTCTAATTCCAACAAAAGGAGGTTTTTCCTGGAAGTTCCTGTTTTCTTCTCTGTTTTTCCTTTCCTTTTTCTTTCCTCCCTCTCCCACTATCTTCTCCTCCTCTTCCTTCCTTTTTAATATCTCTTCATTTTTTTCTTTCTGACTTTAGTGCCAAGTTTGTCAAATGTCATTTTACCTACAGCAGAGGAACACTATGATAATAAGCTTACAGCTCTTTTATAGAAGATACTAGAACTGAACCTTAGATGTGGCCCAGACAGAATAGGAGGCCTAGATTGGTCCTCTACATGGCTCCAGGTCACAGGCCATTGGTAACCAGCCTGACTTCTGGTAAGGATGGCCACAGAGAGAAATGACAATAATCTAAAGATGTCATATCTTGAACTCTTTCCTCCAATGTCCAATTTTGTAATCTCTAGAAACAGACACTCCTCACCCCCCAAAAAAAGATTCAAAAACAAGTCATTCATTTAGTACAGGTCCTAAGAAACACTGGATCCGAATGGAGGACAGACACAGAAAGGGAAAGAAGGCAACCCATGGTTTATCGCCAAGCAGCTTTCTCCTCAGGATACAGGAGACTCAGTCCCACAGAACTCTGAGAAAGGACAAGCAACGCCTACCTCAGAGACACTCTCTGGGATGGTTGATCTCAGCTGACAGACAGGTCTCTGGGCCTACCTGTGGGGTTGCTCTGATTGGTTTAATCGATTGAGAAGACTCACTCACTGTGGGTAGCAAGGAAGGCTGGGGTTGGGGATTGTCTAAAGGGAGCAATTAATAAATTCAGCATGCTCATTCATTGCTGTCTCCTTCCTGGTCATGGATACCATGTGACCAAGCGCTTCAAGCTCCTGATGACTTGACTTTCCCACCATGATAGAATGTAACCTCAACTGCAAGCCATTAAGCCTTTTCTTCCTTAAGTAGTTTCTATCGGGTCGGTTTATAACAGCAACAGAGATGAAGAGGCTGTAGTATTTTTTTTTTGCAAATGTCCAGCACTGTAACAAAATGTCTGAGATATTCAATTTACAAAGAGAAAAGGTTGGGTTAGGAATATTGTTTATTGGGAGAATAGTGGCTTATATTATACCAGACTCAACCCCTTCACTTTGAAATGTGGTGAAACAGACCTTTATCTGAGTAAACTGTCTCAGAAAGAAGCACTGGGGTCAAGCCCCACCTACACATGAAGTACCATAAATCCAATAGATTGGTGAACTAAATTTAGGCTAAGAGATGGACTTGGGCAGCCCATCTTCACTACAAGAATTCCCATGTCTTTGCCTCTCTCTCAGTCTTTATGGTAAAGGTTCAGTTTTTCAGTGGCATGATTCCTGGGACAGAAGAAAAGAAAGTGCCTGTACCCTGTTGAGAGAGTCTTTGAAAACAAGAATCAATCTGATCACTCCACCAGGGTCCTGACTCCTTCCCCAGGACTCTGTTGCACAGGAGACCATCTCTTTTTCCATCCGTTGCCAGTGGGTGGATTCATCAAAGTGAGAAAACAGGCTTGGTTCCAGCAGAGCCTTTGGTCAAGGTCAGCACTTCTCCAAAAGACTTTGTACCTTAGACAGTTTCAGTAGGCCATTCCTCTTCATGTGCTTTGTAGCTAAGCAGAGCTTCCCCAGGATGGAACTGCTAACAGGGACTCTTGGGAACCAATAGAGATATCAAGTTTTAGCCTATAAAGTTGTCTCCTGTACAGTATTACTGCAGGGGGCTGCTGTTGCCTCTCCAGACACGCTAGAAGCCTCCCCTTTGCCACAGCAGCTCTCATCAGAGACCCTGTAACTAAACCTAATGCTGGTTCTGAGCCCTTCCATAATGGAGCCAGCAGCGCTGGCCATGACGATTATCTCAGCAACTCTACTGTTGCCTCTCTGGCCATGCTGCCACTGTTCCTCTCTAAGATGACTCTGCAGCCCCAATAGTCTCCCCATTCCTTTCCTCACCCCCCTGTTCTCTTTGTCCTGCCAGCTTGTCAAAGTGGAAGGCAAAAGTAGAGCGTGTCACCATTTTCCTTAAACCAACAGAGCCTCATCACACCCAGAGTAGAAGCCAAAGATATCCTCGTGGGAATCTTGTATGCATTGTGCTGTTTGTGTACAACAGGTTATGTTTCTGTTTTCTCTGCTGAGACAGAATGTATCCATTCCCTGTTTAATTGATCGTAAAGTCTGAGTTCAGCTTAACAGCCTAGTCTTCATTTATTTCTGCAGTGGGAACTGATCCCTGACTCATTATTTCTCTTAACTCTATTTTGCCATTTGACTTCAAGACTTTTGTCCTTGCTTGGTCTCTGTCCCAGGGTGTTCTAAACCTGGAGGACATTGTTCTCTTGATGTGAAGTGGCAAGTGCTGAGTCCAGAGAGATGCTCATCTCTTTCCAATCACATGAAGGACTCTTTTACCCAGCTGGAATTGGTTCTTACACTCAACCCATAGGAGCTATTTTTGTTTGTTTTGGGGGGTTTTGGGGTTTTTTTATTATTATTATTTTGGTTTTTCAAGACAGGGTTTCTCTGTGGCTTTGGAGCCTGTCCTGGAACTAACTCTTGTAGACCAGGTTGGCCTTGAACTCATAGAGATCCACCTGCCTCTGCCTCCCAAGTGCTGGGATTAAAGGCGTGTGCCACCACCGCCCAGATCCATGGGAGCTTTTGAGCAGCTCTGATGTTCTTCCCACATGTTATCCTGTTCACATTTTATGCCCATCCCTTTAAATTACTCTCGTTTGTCTTGGCCATTAGCATCTTCTTAAATCTTGACCCACTCACACAGTGAGTGATCTGTCTTCTCACCATGCTGCCCACAGATTGATCAGGAGCCTCCATGATGTGGTAACAATGGAGCCGATCTTAGTATGTTAAATATCTGACTGAAACTGTCTGTCTCAAAGTTACAGATAAAGATGCTGATAACAATGAAGCCAAGGCAGGTGACTCACTGAAGCCCACCATTAATGATCCAGCAAAGAGAATGAGCCTCTCAGATTTCCAAATGTAGAAGTTGGGAATTGATGCACCTCTATGATTACTATGTTCTGAAATCTGCCACAGTGTTTTAGGCAATGCAGTGTTCCCCATGGTTAGTTTACAGCCAGTGTCTTTATGGTCCAAGAGTTGTAAATATACCTAGGGGACCCAGAAGTCCTCTCATAGGCAAGTGGCTTGGAATAGAATTGGCAACCAAAATTCCTTAAGGATTTAGACTAAAACTTGGAATTAGAATGTCAACTAAGATGCTTCCACTACACCCAGTCTGTCTGAGATTTCTCCTTCAATCTGGTGACCCTCACAAGTGTCTGCAGCAAAGCATGAAACTAGATCTTGTATTTTGAGCTGTCCCTGCAGAATTGCAGGGATTTTCATCTTGGAAAGACGGTGATTGCCAGCATGACGTAGAGCTTGGGATTTGGAGCCCAAATACTGGGACTGAGTCTCACCTGTGCCACCTGCTGCCTATATGACATTGAGCAAATTACTTACCTTCTCTCTGCATCATCCAGGTCATCTATATGATAGGCAAATAATGATAATCTTACCTTCTGGGACCATTGCAATGATTCAATAACAGAATACATGTGAAGGACTTAGATTAGCATCATATTGCCAGGGAATATTCAGTGAAAATGATCTAGTCTAGCCCCTGTCTATACAGGAAGTACTTTAGTACTCCATGCAGGACCCAATCCAAGCAAAACTGTCCCATAGTATCACAGAGCCTCTGGCCTTCTCTCTCACTACTGAGCCTAGTGGAAACCCACTCTTGTGCTGTTCTGCCTTTCTTCCCCACTTTGGACCTGTGCATCTGGGCCACCAAGCTGGACTGTGGCAGAAGCTTGGCAAATCTCACTTGCACAGCAGGGTACTTTTAACAAACCTTCTGCCCAGACTGTCAAACTGAGGAAGTGCAATCTGTGATGCTGAGGCCCATGGATGCTCTGTGGCCTTGAATTAAAATGGCATCAACTTTGCAGCTCCTGAGGCCTTGCCTCTGTTCACAGACAGGCCTCTAACCTGAATTAGTCTACTAAGAACATCTTGGCTGAGAATTAATAATGAATTGTAGTCAAAGACATCTGAGGAAGATCGAGTTCTACTAGCTTGACAACCCAAATGGAGCTGGTGTGTGTGTGTGTGTGTGTGTGTGTGTGCGCGCGCGCGTGCGCGTGTGTGATTAGTAAATCTCTTCTGTTTGTTCATCATCTAAGCCATAATCTCTTGTTTAAACCATAATCTTTTAAGCTTTAATTTCATAGACTCTGGAGTTTAGCTTCATCCTTGAGCAGACCTCCATGGAATAGAGGATCTTTCCTAGCCTGTTATTTAATGTCTTTTCTGGTTGATTTTGTTATTATTTAGGTTTTCCTTTTTTGGAAAATTAGGCAAGATCAAAACCAGTTCAGAAATGTAAAAGGGATGGGTTCTAGGCTATTGGTGGGTAAGGTTTCTAGAAGAAGATGCTAAGATGAGGTTTAAGTTGCAAGATACACTTTACAAATAAATATCTATGAAGGAGAGAAGAAAAATAAGGTAAAGCTATGATACCCACTCAGGAAAGCCCCCCAGTGAAGCCCACAAAGAGCTCCAGAACAAGTCTGGCCCACATTTAGCCTGAACTACCATGACTTTCTGTTGTTGACCTTGTAGTCTGTGACTCTGGGCCTCCCCAAAAGAGTGTGACCCTGTAAGGTTGCTCTCCTTAGCTGAGCTGACTCAGATCATAGAAGGAGACCACTGCTGGCCACATCCTTGCAGTTCAATGGTCAGTGTTTCTGTGTGAGGGTTCGCACCTCACATTCTCATGCCTGCTGTGTCTACTATACCACACTCTGGATAGAGACATCCAGTAGCACTGTACATCCATGGGTGCTTAGAAAAGAAGAAGCTTACTGGGTGCTGGGTGATGAGTTGGCAACATTTAACAAGAGCTGGACCTCCCCAATTCCCAGACCCCTTGTCTGAGACTGTTTATCTACATCTATCCACTTATTCCTGAGCCATCAAATAAACACTTCAGACTATGGTCCAAAAATCATCCCTGGGGAAGTGAACTGCAGAATGTGTAAATTATCACTCAGAAGGCTCTGGAAAGTACAGGAGTCATTGAGAAGTTGTAATCCAAATCTGGTGAGCCCTTGCTATCTCATTAGCCCTAAAACTACCTCAGACAAGAACTGGAACCTGGCTCTGTCCAGGGTCCTGCTTGGGCAGCCGCATACTCCCTCCTGGGTCTATTGAAAGGAAGAGAAGGAGGGAGAGAAGGAAGATGGGAGGAGGGAATAATCACTTCCTGAAAAAGCCATGAATTCTGAACACACGAGAGCTCTATGAACCAAGCACCTACTCTCACTTTCCTACATTCAGTCTTATTAAATCTGTCCTTGTGAAGGAAGCACATGAGCCTGCTGCTCATGGGCTTTCTATACACACGGGTGTGTGACCATCACACTGGGATTGCACACCAAATCCTATGGACATGGTCCCACACTTCAGAGCTCAACAAGAATCTTCATCTATAGCCTCCCCAGGAGAGTGGCACTGGGCCCACTTCCTCCAAACTCTGGAGGTTAGTGAGGTTTGAGAATCTAGGCAGCCATGGAATGTGCCTGAAAGGCTCTGTGTCAAGGTGTGCCCACCCATTTCTTCTGTATGTAAGGACATGTCCCTAGACCATCTCGAGGATGCTGAAGAAGAGACTCCCAGGACAGTGGAGCCAAAGAAATGTACCCAGCTCTTCTGTAGGCACTATCAAAGCTACAGGTTTTGAGGAATCCAGTTAAACTGATCTCAGTGTTGAGATCTCTTTTCACATAGAGCAAAGGATCCAGTCCATAACATCTGTTCCAAGGCAGATTTGGGGAATCTGCAGTTCAAGCCTTAGCAGTTAAAAACCAAGTCAGTCTGCAGAAGGTGATCCAAGCCCCTTCTCTGGGACTTGACCTGAGTACTCTGTCCATATTCTTGATTCCAGGCCACCTGCATACATTACTCTCAACCTATACCTTCTCCCAGTCACAGCAACAGCTGTAAGAGAAGATAATAAAACAGAGGACTTAACAGAAAGAAAAGAGGCATCCAGCAGAGACTTCAGGCCTACAATTCAGCCGGAGCTGCTGATTGCATAACTGTAAAAGTAATGAACAGACAGGAAGCTCTCAGGGCCCTGGTGCTTTCCTTTTTGATCTACAACTTCCAAGCCAGATCCCAGGGAGCCTTAAAACTGCCCTAATCCTATTTGAAAAGAGCTAACTTCAGGCTTGGTGAGGGAGAGATGCTTCTTCACTGAATTGGTTTCTCTTCCTAGCATCTTCCACTGAGCACCTACCGTGAAATTCGCAGGGCAGCCTGATTCGTCACTAGTGATGGGAAAGGTTGGGAGGATAGTCTCGAATGGGGACCCACATTCTAACTGCAGGAACTGGGTAGGCGAGGACATAGAGCCAAGGTGGGTAGCCTGTACTTCAGGTCCACATCAGGGCTTCAAAGCCAACTGAGACCACCACAGAAACATGGCAGGGACAGGCTGGCTTATAGGCCAAAAGTTTCCTCCTCCTTCCTCTGCAGTTCAGAAATCTCAACTGAAGATATCGCCAGGGTTACTCTCTTCCCAGTGTCCCCTCGACACCTACATGACTGTCCTTTTGCTTTGCCTTAATGTTTTCTTCCCTTTGGGTGACTCTGTGCCCTCATATCTTATGAGGACACTAGTTATATTATCTCCCTTTTACCTTAATGATCTCTTTCAAGACCCTGTTTCCAAATAGAGCCACACGATGGAGCTACACTGATGTTGGAAGACTTCAACATACAAATTTTAAAGGGCACAATTAATTCCCTAATAACCCTGCGCAAGGAATCTTAAGGAAGTAGTTTTGAAGTTCATCTCTTAAGTTTGTGTTTCCTCATCTGAAAATTAGGGCACAGTAGCACTTCCTCTGTGTGTATTTGGGTGGGGTATAGATCAAGTAGTTAAAATGGTGAAGAGGACCTAATTCTCAAGCAGAGACTTTTCGTTCTTGTGATCCTTGGAGTCAAAACACACCCAGCTTTGTCCTGAAATTCAGGAAGTATGGAGAGTTCTTTTCACTAGTTGACAGTACAGCATAGATTACATGTTTGCAAACCAGCCATGAAAGTCATTAGGTAAGGGCCAGAGTCACCTCCCCAGCACCCACATCTGCTGGCCTGTGATACCTCAAAACATAGCAACAACCCTTCTGCCCATCTTGACCTCTCCTACTGGCACATACCCACTGGTTCCCTTCCAGCAAACCTAAGGCAGATGGAACACTGAATGACTCACTAGCTCCTCTCCCCCCTCCCCGTCTGTGTATGTGTGTGCACGTGCGCGTGTGCATGCATCCTTTCTTCCCTCCCTCTCTCTCTCCCTCCTTCACTGCCTTTCCCTCTTTCTCCCTTCCTTCATGGCCCTTTGGTGCTCTCAGTCGCCTTGAAGCAAGCTCAGCTACCCTGAGACCATCCTGTTAGATAGACCTTACTTGCACCCAGAGTGATGCTGAAGAAACCTAACATGTCCCAAGCTGAATACTTTCAGACCAGAAACCAGACACGAGAATCTGCAGTTATCATCTGACTCCTGTCCCCAATCTTCAAACCAATTAGAGCAGAGACAAGGTGTCCCTGAGGATCTATGGTGGTTGCTTCGTGTCACCACATTTTGAAGTGACGTGTTTAAAGTTACACGGCAGGAAAAGCAACACAGTTAAAATCCAACTGCTTTGGGGTGGGCTTTGTAGAGTAGTGCTTGGGTTGGTAACAAAGTGAGGGCTGTCGCCTATCCCTTTAGTGCTGAGCAACAGGTCTTTGAACTTTGACCAGTGGTGTTGTTTAAGTCATTGAAAACTGCCATAAGGAACAGCTGTTAAGATAATTAATAACTTTAAAAGGCCAAGTCAACCTTGGGATAGCAGTGAGGGTAGAAGGTTACAAATTAAATTATGGTCAGAGGAAATCTGGGCAAAGAAGGAGCTTGATGAAGAAGAAAAAATGAAAACTGATGGGAACATACATATGGGTACAAGATACCATATTCTCTAGGCAAAAGAGATTCTCTGGGACACACTGAAAGGTCCAGAAGACCTATCCGTACCCACACAGAGGTTCTCCTTTGTATTCCCAGGGGGATGTGGTCAAGCTTTTACTTGGACCACTTAGCTCACAAGCCTCAGTGTTAATGCAGCCATTGGCATTTCTTGGTGATCCTGGCCAGCCTATCTCCCAGAAAAAGGAGACCATGATACCCCACCCCTGGCTTCATTAGCTATACTGTTCAGCAGATCTTTTTTTATCAGGGCAGATTCCCAAAGTCTCAAAATGAGAGAAAGCCATGGTTCTTGTTCCTCTGGGATGGTCAGAGAGTCCCGTGGATCTATTTTAGTAGATATATATATCTACTATACTATCAATCCTCTTTGACCTGGGAAAGCTTGAAGAAGTCATGACTGCACTTGATCATCTCAAGTTCATGTCTCTTTCAAAACCCAGAATGTTGGCAGAATTCTCTTAAAGGAAATGGGAAACATGGTGAGGGCTTCAGCCTTGTTGGTGGGGGTGACAGAGAGATGTTCCCAGCAGTTTGATGTGATAGCCTGGTAGCAAGAAAAAGGTTCATTGTGTGGCATGGCACCTGAAATCTCACACCAGCTGTCCAAGGATGTCAATGGGACTCCAGCTCATCGTATCAATGGGACATCATCCAAGATTCCACCTGCAGGGGCATTATCAAGTCTCCTGTCCTGTGTTTGCAGAAAAGGTAAATATGGAACATAATGTGTTCCACACCTGAGAAGTAGGCCTTGGGCTTCTGTCACAGGCTGTGAGACAGTGGGTGCTTGTGACACTCTAAGAAGCTGCATCTCTGGCTGCATTTTGAGTCTGCCTTGCAAAAGCAGAAGAGAGACTGGTGATGCCTCCCAGCTCTCAGTCCCTCTGCCAAAGAGGCATTGGCAAAGCCTAGACAGTTTTCACGGGACTTGCTTCTTACTTTCCTGCAAAATAAAAATCTCACTAGCTCTGCAAACATGTCTTACTTGAGAAGTAAAGCTTTGTGAGCTGCCTGGTACTTCCTGGCAGTGTTTATGCCTGTTTAGATTCTCTCTTCTCTCTCTTCCATAGCCAGTCGAGTGTTCATTTTTCCCTACCATGCACTCGACGCATCTAAAGATAGCAAATCGAAGAGGCAGGTGACATAATTGCTCGCAAACACAAGAAAGCCACCATATTTTCTGTCCTCTTCATCGACATCTTAACTGTCTACTTGGGCAGCTACAATACCTGGTACCTAAGTGGGTTTCCAGAGGTTCATCTCCAGCCCCTAGATGGATTCACAGTTGCCAAATTTCCCCCTAGACTTCTGGCTTACCCCCTCATGCCCAGTCACAGTACCCCTCTACCCTTAGACACAATTTCCTCAGGTTGTATGTGAGTTTTCTGGCTTGCTTCTCAATACAGATACTTTGTTCACCGAGAAAAAAAATCTGAATCCAGATACTTTTGCTCAGTGTATTAGGCCTGGTCCCCTCAGAAATGATATCAAATCCCCAAATATGCTCAGTGAGGCATTCCTCTCTAATGGGAGGTCACATCCTTTGTGTATGGCCCAAGCACTTGTTGGGTTTTTGTTATTATTTGAATCTGAACGCTCGTGTTTTGAATATTTACTTAGTTTTTGGGTGGTGGAGTTTGGGGAGGCTGTGGAAGCTGAGAGAGTGAACCTGGCTGGAAGGAAGTTGGTCACTGGGGCCAGGACCTGGGGAGTGTGTTGTCTTTCTCTGTAATACCTGGCCAGGCAGGTGAACCACTCTCCTCCACCACGCGTTCCTAGCATCCTAGTGTACCACCCACGCATATGGCACAAAGCAGCCATGTACTCAATCTTCTGATTGTGTTAAATCCACCCTCTTAAAAGAGGTCCCTGTGAGATATTCTTAGCACAATAATAGCTAACCCACTGAGAGTCCATGTCTCAATGGTAGTGTGGGGGCCAATCCCTGAGGACCTGGGGGCCTTGCAGCTTCTGATTTAGTAAGTCTGGGATGAGGCCTGAGAGTCTGCATTTCTATCTTCCAGAGATGCTGCTGTAGCTGTATCCCTTGTCACCCACATCACAGAGCCAGTCCAGAGGGCTGCCCAGCCTTCCTCTCTCTCCACTTCCTGCAGAGCCCATGTTCCACCTGCTCTCCTTCAGAGACATTCCTCCCAGTTGGCCTTCTTGTGGAAAATCATTACCACTAGGCCTCAAATTCCTAAAATCCCAGTGGAGATCAGTCCCTCTCAACAGTATCCCACCTACCCAATGTCAGAATCACATTGTGCTGCTTCTCTGAGCCAGCATCAGGTGAGATACTGGGAGGCAGTGGACTGCAGGAAACTCCTCGTGGAGTTCTTATGCACTTGTAGAGTCGAGGACCTGGAAAAAAAGGCAGATGAGTGAGCCAGAAGGCAAGTACATAAGTGCTGGGACACAGTGCACCTTTGCAGAGAGTCCTTGGGGGTCAAGAGGCTCTACAGGAGCAGTCAGAGTAGCTTGGTGCCAGATGGGGACCTGGAGGAAGGATCTGAAAAGTCATATCAGGGAGGCAGTGTGCTGGCTTGAGTGAACACAGCTTCAACAAAGGACTGGGCCATCAAGGATTAAACTGCTGAGAACTGAAAGTCTAGCAGACATAAGCAGATACAGAAGGTGCCGGCCAGGGTGACAGAGATGGGAATGTCTGGCACATCTCTCCAGCAGCTGGGATATTAGAGAAAGGTATTTTCCACTTG
This sequence comes from Dicrostonyx torquatus, assembly GCA_028555095.1. Taxonomy (NCBI): domain Eukaryota; kingdom Metazoa; phylum Chordata; class Mammalia; order Rodentia; family Cricetidae; genus Dicrostonyx; species Dicrostonyx torquatus. Next base: position 13,110,075 of record JAQHUG010000009.1, read on the forward strand.
CCACCACACCAGTGGCCACTGTTTAGAGCTTTGGAGGTGTCTGATCCAAAAGAGCTGGGAAGATAGGAAAATCTCTGCTAGGGATCCTGGCCTGATGGGTCTTCACTTTATGAGTACACTTTGGAGAGTGAGGAGAACCTTTTTAGCACCCCCGGCTTTGGGCTGAACTGGGGTCTAACGCGTCTAATGGGAGACTTGACATTCCAGCTGTGACAGAACATTTTCCAGCCCTGGAGCATGAGGATGAGTTCATGTGAGTTCAGTGGTGTTTTTTGGATTTTGTTTGATTTTATTTTTAAACAACAAAAACTACCAAATGTAGTCATTTGAATTCAGAGTCTTTAATTGAGCAAGAAAGGGTTATTCCTTTAGCTCACTTGTGCTCTGGACTTTTGGGTACCTTTCCAAAGAGAGTTTAAAACCAGCACCACACATCATATTGCTACCCGTTTCTTTTATCAACTTTCACACCATCAAGTGTTTCTCAACAGTGGCCCCTGACACTTGGGAACTTGATGCACTGGTTGTCAGCATCCAGCATGTTTGGCCTAGAGTAAGAGCCACTAAAGCAACCATAAAGCCTGCAGATATTTATGCAGAGATTTCATCTTTCAATAGTTTTTGGTGTTGCATCGGTGATATTTATTAGAGGTTCATAATGACCTATAGAATTAATGTTGTACAAAGTAGTAGCCACTAGCTGCACATGTCCATTCAAATTTAAATCAAGGAAAACTAACTGAAATTAAAAATTGAGTTCTTTGGGCATTCAGGTTACACTTCAAGTGCTCATAACCACATATGGTCAGTGGCTACTAATGTAGACCATGTCAGTATTATAGGATGTCCCACTGAACAACTGAATCACACAAGTTATTTTGGGTTTCCAGTGGTGGACAGAAATGGGCCTACCTAGATATGAGTCAGTTGTCTGCAGAAGAAGCGCAATAATATATCCGTGGGGACAGGGTTGCACCTGTCTAACCTACAGTGGACTGACAGGCCCAAACACCTGGTGTCTAGACACCTCCCACGTCCCTGTGGCTCAAAAAGAAGATAGGGGTTAAAGATCAGGTTTCATTCCCCAAAAATGCCTCTTTTGATGAGCTAGCCTGATAAATCCTTCTCTTGTAGACGCCACAGCACAAGCCAGAAATCTCAGATTTCACCTCATATTATTTCTCTTGAAGAAATGCCTTTGCTTGAGTGCATCTAAGCTCTTATTTCTGAAGAATTTTTGCTTGGCATTTGTCTTTCCAGGTATTGCATCCTTTCCAATGTTTTCATTGTACTCTCTTCTGCGTTGATCAAGCCGTGGCCTTAGAAGTCGTTTTTTTACATAATCATCTAGTTGCTACATTATAGAAAAGGATTCCTGGACCTGGCATCCTAGAACCCAAGCCAAGAATAGCCCACAAGCTGCCGACCTGAGAATAAAGTTCAATATGTGAGTTAAGTAAAAAATGAGGTGGTCTGTATCACTTAACTGTGTAACAAACAGCCCCTAAATCTCAGTTACACACAACAATGAGCATCTATTCCTCATCTACTATTCATTTTGGTACCAGTTTGAACCGGCGGCAGCTACTCAGTGGAAGATCTGAATGATGACAGAACTGTAAGAGAACAAGTGAAACATGCCGGGTTCCTTTCAGGCTAGATTCAAAGCTGTCAGCCATCATGTATGCTCTCATCAAAGTAAGCATATTGCCATGGCAAAGTCAAGGCACAGGAAGGGGCATTCTGTACCATCTAAGAATAATTACAAAGTGACCTAGACTGTGGTTTGGAGTCCAGGGTGCCGTAAGAAGTGTGTCCTATATTCAGCCCACTGCATTGTGTTATACAGATTATGCAGTTGTTCAGGAAGAAAAGTGAGCAGATAACCAATTATAGCTCCCACCAGTAGACTTCTAACTCAGTGAAGGAAGTCTGGAGTATCATGTATCTGTTGCTATGTAACAAACTGACCCACATTCCATGACATCAAAGAACTACCATATCATTTTGCTTGTAATCTTGTAGGTGAGAAATCTGAGCTCAGCTTGGTGGGATGATACTTCTGGTCTGGGATGTTGCTGCTTGTCTGAGTTTACTGAAATGGTTCAGGCAAGAAACCTGTGCCTCTCTTTCTCCAATAAGCTAACCAAGTTTGTTCATATGGTGGTAAAAAAAAAAAAGAAATCCATAGCATAAAACTAGACACATAAGGAAGGTCTCCTAAGATGAAGACTTAGAATTGGCACCCACCAGTTTGTTGCATCCTAGCTATACCCCAAGGCAAGTCGTGTCAGATTTGAGAGGGGCAATATAAATAGAATCATCATCTAGGATGGTGGCTCTCAACCTTCCTAATGCTAAGTTCCTCATTTTGTAAACCCCCCCCAACCTTAAAATGATTTTGTTGCTGTTCCATAGCTGTAATTTTGCTACGGTTGTGAATTGTAATGTAAATATCTGATAAGCAGATAGCTGACATGTGACTCCCCAAGGGGTCATGAATCACAGACTAAGAATTGCTGTTCTAGATGGTACATGTATGAAGGAAGCTCGTATTATTTAAGAACTCTACTAGATAGAGCCAGAATATAGGTCACATGATTGTAAATAAAATTATGATGTTTGTTCCCCATCTGGAATTTTCTAAAGAGGCAGCCCAAAGAATAGATAATAGCATGTGATTGGGCTCAGAGAAGAATTATTATTCATCAATGACTCTCTCTACAGTGAGATACCATTAAATGCCCTGTTACTTGATGTGTCAATATTAAAAGTATGCTGGGGTCATATTTTGACTTCGTCCAGTTATTATCAATCCCACAGAACACCATCGGTTCACTGGGGAAATCCACAGGATTTGAGTTTACTAAGAAAGTCCTCATTTACACCCCTCCTAGGTCAGTCCCACCTGTCAGTCCGTTTCTAAAGGATAGGGTCACAGCTGTCAGTAACAGCTGCGACAATAACACTAAGTTTCTATAGTTCCATTCTTTGTGAGAGCCAACGTGAATACAAATGATACACTATGTTATTTATCCTGTGAGGGGTAGATTTATTCAAGAACAGCTGGTCATGAGTGAATGCAAGTGTGTGATTCCCTAAAATATAGATCTTCTCTGTGCACTTCCAATTTGCCATTTCATCCTACCAAGATTTTCAGTGCAGCACACTTTCTTCCAGCATTTCAAATCTATTCTAAATTCCATTTTCTTCCTATTCATCGCTAAGGGTCCTTTCTTTGAAACCTTAATTTTGTACAGCTAACCATAACTTCTCAGGATACCTTTGAACTTGTTTAGTAATGACTATTATACTTCAGTACTATTTGAATTTGTAAAGCACTGGTTTTCAAATTATGATAGTCTAAGTCCAATTCACATATGTCAGAACTAAGAAAGAAAACTACATGCCAGTCTCAATAGCAAGGACTAGAATTCAGTGTGTTTCGTCTGTCCAAAAGGGGTGAATTGCTGTGTTTCAGTTGAGAAATAGCTATTTTATTCCATGTTTATAGGAAGTAACCTCCGAATTTGATGTTGAACTGGACAGAAGCAAACCCATTTTTACAATAACTAGATATTTATTCGTTCATTTCAATAGTAACTAGATATTTATTAGTCTTTTCCTTTGAAGTCTAAGTAGGCCTTCTTGAGGACACATAAGCTTAAGTAATTAATCTCTGTCCTAATCCTTATTCCTTGGTACTAGCATGCTGCTTATACCACAACTTGAAGTGTTTATGTGAAATTACCCTGGTAGCTCACTATATCTCCTGAGAATGCTGTCCACCAAACACCAGGAAAAACAACGAACAAAGTAGGAAAAATTTTGTTTTCATAGTCTGTCTCCCAGCCCTGCTGAGAAAGCATTGAGTGTTTCCAGCAATATGACCATTTGATCACCCATCCCCTTTTCAGCATAAGTGTAGGCCATCTGATAGTGCCAGTTAAATACTACGAAAGTCCCATAGAAAATCTTGGAGGAGTCTTGGACAAGAGAAAAATCCCTTCCACTTCTATTCAAAACTCTTCCACATCGTTTTATGAACTGGTGGGAAATGTCTGACCTAGCGAGAGCCACAGGTTAGCCCATCAGACATTCTTACTACCTTAAAATCAGGAGTGAATTGTGTCCATGGGTATTGAGAGCAAGACACTGGGCAGGACCTAGGAAAACAAATGGTACTCTCTTGTGGACCTGTGCTATCCACAGATGTCCCTACCTCTCAGATACACTCCTCTGGCTCAACCATGTCATAATTAATTATATTGAGGACCTTTTACTCACCGTTTCTTCCCATTTTAGCAACTGTGAGTGTTTTGCTTTTTAGTGTTTTTTTGTTTTTGTTTTTGTTTTTCTAGATTCTCTGTCTTCTGTATTTCCCCACTAGCATTTTATCTCCTACATTGAACATTTGGAATTTTATGAGGAAAAAGTTCTTCAGTAAATTTCATCACTCGATGGCCTGATAAAATTGTTGACCATTGTCTATTTAGGAACCCTGTCTGGTTACCCCTTTTTAGGACATAAAAGTGTGTTGAGTCCTTTGCTAACTTGCAGCTTGGGTTAAGGATACAGGAAATGGTACAGGTTAAAAACTGGTAAGTATTTTAGAAGTCAAGAGAAATAATAAAACAGATCCAAGAAGAATTAATATATTATGAGAGAAGGAAAGACTATGACATGTCTGACCAATGTTAATTTAATCGTCCTACTTTATTAGTTAGTAGATCTGGAATAACACAGCAGTTTCCCTTAATTAATGTTCACTGAGTGATTCATGAACAAAATAGAAGAATGAGAAACCTCACATGCTCGCATCCTTCCTTGCCGGGCTCCATAAAAATATATGGACCAGGACTTTCCTGTGCAAAGCTCAAATATCTTTTGACCCTACATGGCTACAAAGCCAAAGAGAAGTGCAGTGGAGGAGGTAAGAAATTCTGCCGCACTTCAAGCCTGAATTCCTTCCTGCCAGAATGGTGTGCTGAAACTGGATTGAAATGCAGTTTGTGGCTTCTCCCCTAAGAGGGACATAAAGAGTAGGACACCCTGCATTGGCTGTTGGGAGCTGCCCAACTGGGGTTCAGTTCCTGACTTGCCTGGTAAAGAGAACTGAAGAAGAAAGATGGCAGCTTGCAATGGTGCTTGTGGATCTCTGAGTATATGTGGCAGGCAACCCCTTTCATTGTCCTCAGCACCAGAGAGATTATATTATCACATCTGACACCAGAGGGCGCACTTCAGTAGAAACGGACTGAGCTGTGCAACCGGCTTGGAGAAGATGCAAGAGGCCTGAAGAATCTCTTCTGGGGGTGGTTGATGAGCATGGTCCCCTTGGTGAAGACAGCCCGCAGCCTGGGAACAAGCAGCCTTGTTTCAGTGTCTGAATCCCAACAAAACATTAAAAGATAATTTTAAAAATTCTAAATGTAATCCAGTCAAAGGAACAACACAAATCTCAGAAATGGATCCTGGGAAGAGAATGCAGAAGTCAACAAAGGGAAGAAAGTGATGTGACCCAAAAGAAACAAACCATGTATGAATACACATTTTCCCAGAGGGAATCAGTAGGAAGTTGTCCTTAGTAGAGAAAGATCATTTGAGATCATGGAGCTAGAGGAGCAAAAAGGAAAAGGAGACCTGGTAGCACCAGCCTGTAATTCAAGCTGCTGGGGAGACTGAGGCAGGAGGATGGCAAGTTCAAGACTCAGCTCTATTGTGGAACAAGTCCAAGACTCATGATTTTAATAAAAAACACTGTCATCTCAAAAATAAGAGTTTACAATCAAAGAATGGTTAAAGAAAATGTGGTACATTTACACAATGGATTACTACACTGTAGTAGAAAAATAACGACATCTTGAAATTTGCAGGAAAATGGATGGATCTAGAAAAAAAACAAACAAATTGAGTAAGGTAACCCAGACCCAGAAAGACAAATACAGTATGTATTCACTCATAAGTGACTTTTAGACATAAAGCAAAGAAAAACCAGCCTACAGTTTACAACCCCAGAGAAACTAGGCAAAAAAAGGGAACACTAAGACAGACATACACAAATCTACATAGGGAGGTGAAAAAGACAAGATCTCCTGAGTTAATTGGGAGCATGGGGGTGGTGTCACAGGAGAGGACAGAAGGGAAGAAGGGAGGAAAAGAGGGGAGGGGAGAAAAATGTGTAGCTCAGTAAAAACAATAAAAATAAGAGTTTAAATACAGTGCTTGGGATATAGCTCAGTGGTGGAGTCCTTGCCGAATGTGTGTGAGACTCTAGGTTCAATCCAGATGAGACTTCCAAGATACCAAATGAACCAATATACAATTATAGAAAACTGAAAGCGAGAATTTGAATAATGTCCTAATTGCTTTCACATTTGAGGAAGTATACATACAAATTTTGGAAGTTTGAACAATTACTTGTTACATAACTAATCAGGTGAGGGCTGCGATGTAGCTCAGTGGCAGAGCACTTGATTAGCATGGTAAGTCCTAAGTCTGAATTGCGGCGATGAAGCAGTGAGGTGATCTGTCCCAGCGATTTGTACATGGTAGGCAGGGACTCCACCAACTGAACTCCATACCAGCCACTGTGACCTGTTATATTACTTACCGCCATTTTCAAGCTCAGAAGGGCTTGATCCCCAGCTATTGACACTACTAGAAGGTTTATGACTCTTTGGCTTGTGTCCCATTCAGAGGAAATGAAGTCATCATATACTGATGTGCTTTAAAAGTGATAATGAGTCCTCAGTCCCTTCTGTTCTCTTTCTGCTCTGTGGTGGTCTGAATAGGTAATACTCCCATAGACGCATGTGTTTGAATGCTTGGCCCCTAAGGAGGGGCGCTATTAGGAGGTTTGGCCTTTGTTGGAGGAAGTGTGTCACATGGGAACAGGCTTTGAGGCCTCATGTGTACAAGCTACATACAGTATGGGACACAGGTCTCTTCTGTTGCCATTAGATCCAGATGTATAACTCTCAGCTCTTTCTCTAACACCATATCTACCCGTATGCTACCATGCTTGTCACCAGGATGATAAAGGACTAAATCTCTAAAATTGTAAGCCAACCCCAATTAAATGTTTTCCTTTATGAGTTGCCATGGCAATGGTATCTCTCATAGCAGTAAAACCCTAACTAAACTTTGCCCTATCACCTTTCCCCCATTGTGTATTGCTTTGTCAAAGGCCCACAGAAAGGGGAATAGTGATCGTAGACTGAACCCTATAAACCCATGAGCCGAAAACAAATCTTTCAGTTGACTCTCCTCTTGTGTCTTGTGTCTGTGATAGGAAGCTGAGCAGCCACAGAGAAACACTGGAGCTGCTTAGGGTGTATACAGCATGAGATACAGTATAAGGGATGAGAATTTTTGTGTCAGAGTTTAAATTATCAAATTTTTAATTATCAAATGTTTTTTAATCCTCCATGTTTTTGTAAATGAAACTCAAAACATGTCAAAATCTGAATAGGTTTATTTAGAGTTCCGGATAAAATAGAATGAAATTGATTATGAAATAAAAGCTTTTTATAGTTGAAACGAAGATTCTTTCAAGCAATAGGCAAAATGTGACTCATTGTATCCAGGGGCCCTTCCGTGAGCCTGCTGGTGGATTATTTCTCACAGAGCCTTGTAGATTAGAGAGGAGTGGGATAAGGTATTCAAAATAATAAAAGAAATTGCCAATTGTGAATAGTCTGCAGCAAAACTCTCCTAAAAGAAAATGAAAGTTGTAAAGAGTTTCTAAGATAAGGCTGAGAGTTTGTTTGCCACAGACATGCCAACAGATGCTAATGGGGGCCCTTTGGGTTGAGCCAGGTATGCTCAACAGCAATTATGAAGCTGCACACACAGATATATAGCCCCATCATATTCTAATGTCAGTACATAGCCTTTAATTCAGGCAAATAACTTGAGAACATATCGGGGCAAAACTAACTAGAAATTACTGGTAAACAATATCAGAAGTTCATTGTGTAACACAGGACTGTAGAAAGCCTCTTGGTTTGTAACTCACACAAGGTCCTCCTTCTGTATGTTAAAGTCATCCAGCTCAGGCTAGAGGAGACAATCAGGGTTGAGCATCAGACAGGGTTGGAAAACAAGACTAAGACAGCTTGTGCCATAGAAGGTTCTTGTTTGATGACAACGTGAGTATCCACACGGTGTGTGGTGAGCAGAAGCCAGTGGTCCACCATATTTGATTTTAATTATCTAAATGACCAGAGAATTTGGTAGACAATAAATGTCCAGAATCCTCAGCTTCTTTGCCACTTACAATAGCCAGCTAATCTATATTCTGAAAGAGGCTCTGATGATGGAAATAAATAACAAGTTAGGATTGAGACCATTTGAGAAAGTAAAATAGCATGAAATCTAACTATAAATTAGAGTGCAGACATCAGAAAAATATGTCTCCCCAGGTTTCTCCAAAAGCAGCGTGTCCTTTCCTGCAGCTAGATGACGGCCACCCCGTTTCATTTGACCCAGTAATATATAACCCATATTCTTAATTAGCATAGTTTTCATAGTTCACACATATAATACATTATGTCAAAAGGATTTTAAGTGTCAAATTGGGTGACAGTGGGAAAGGATTGGCTGTCCATAGGTTAGCCAAGGAGGCATGCCCAAGGAATGCTTCCACATCCAGAACAGCAAGAAGGGATAGGACTCCGTGGAGGTGCTCTAAAAAACCATGACGGAAGTTCATTCTGGCCCTCAAGCCACCAGTGTACGGAAGCAACGTACTAGCTGCCTAGGAATGAGAGCAATTACATGAACAGCCCCAGCATTATGTCAAACATAATTGGCATGACCATGTCAGTGTATGTGTGAAATACAGATGCCAATGACTTTAAACATATTGAGAGTGATGATTCTAATTGTTGTTTTACAAAGTCTCCTGGGCACATGTCTGTCATAGAATATTTAAACTAAAGCCAAGACATAGTGACTTTCCATTTGTAGAGTGGTAATACTCCCCTCTATCGCCTTTTCATGATCGGGAAGAGCAGATGGAACGGAATGTGCAGGAAGCAGCGTTCTGTGTGTTGGTATGGTAGAAAGGAAGATTATGTAAGTGATGGAGAATAAATTTTAAAAGAATTTTGCACGTCTGTCATTCTCTTGTAGTTATTAAGCTGCTCCACGGCAGTGCAGGGACTGTCTGTCTGTCCACACTTTGTTCTCCTGATTCAGCATTACAGTATTGTTGAAGACGAAGCAGGAATGCCACACTTTTGTAAATCTGGGGCGTGGATGCTGAGATGCCCTGCAGGAATATGACTGTCACCCTAACCCAGGCTAATGCTCCCTTCAGGGTTAATGGGGGAGGCAGATGTTACAAGCTTGGGTGTCATGCATAGAGGACTTCTGTTGCAATGAGTGCAAGCTGGGTCCCTTGTTCCGTCCTGCCTGGCCCCCAGCCGCCAGGCTAGCTTACATTCGAAATACCACATGGAAGTTGTATTAATTTAAACACTACCTGGCCCATAAGCTCTAGCCTCTTCTTGGCTAACTCTCACATATTATTTTAACCCATATCTAATAATCTGTGTATCACCATGATGTGGTGGCTTACCAGGAAATATCCCACATCCATCTCAGGCCGGAGAAACATGGAGTCTGCCACACTTCCCTTCTCCCCAGCCTTCTGTTCTGTCTACTCCACCCACCTAAGGGCTGCCCTATCAAAAGGCCAAGGCAGTCTATTTAACCAATGAAAGCAACAGAAATACAAAAGCTATACCAGACTTCGGGAGCCATTTTGCTGGATGAAATAGGGCAGGTACCAAAGGACCAATACTGCTTGTTTCTACTTACATGGGGCACCTAGGCCAATCAAGGTTAGAAACAGAGTCATGATGGCTGTCAGGACATGGATGCAAGTGGAGAGTGGGGAGTTCTGGTTAAGCAGATGGCAATGATGGTAACATTGATTACTGATGAAAGAAGTAAGAAAGACTCCTTGTAAGAAAGATTCACCCACTAAAGCACAAAGTGAATGGCCATGATATATTCAGCACCTTTGATGTTAACCGCAGCATCATTCAGTCGCCCAGTTACAGAACCAAGCTGGTTGTCCATCAACAGAGGAATGGGTAATGTGGTATGTGTACATAGTGGAATTCTTGTCAGCCCTAAAGAAGAATGGAGTGATGTCGCTGACAGGAAAGTGGATGACACTGGAGATAATCACATTAAGTAAATTAAATTAGTCTCGAAAGACCAATGTTGCATGTTTTCATTCATTTGTGATTTCTGGAATTTTTTATATATATAAGACCAGGAAGGACCAGGGATCTATATATGGCATGAAAGTAGAAAGGATGCTGTCTGGAGAAACAGGAGTAACTAACAGGAGTGGGAAGTGGGGGTGTGTGTGTGAGAGAACATGTTCAACAGACAAGAAATACTTGTATGAACAAGTTTAAAGAAAATTTAAAAGGAAAATATTTATATCCATATATGTATGAATGAATAAATACACATCTATGTATTTGGTGGCAACCACACACTTAAAATGGTTAAGATGGTAAATCATGTATCAATTTTTTTAGAGATCCATTTTAGTTCAAATTATGTGTAAGCGTGTGGGTCTGTGTGTGTGTAAATGCACATTTATGGTGCATGTGCACACAGATGCCCTTGGATGCAGGAGGCATCAGATCCCTTGGAGCTGGAGTTGCAGGTGGTGGTGAACTGCCTGTCGTGAATCTGGGAACAGAATGCCGGCCCTTTGCAAGAGCAGTGTGCACGCCTCATGGCTGAGCCCCTCTCTCCAACCTTTACCCTAATATTTCTTTTTTTTTGACTTTTTTTCTTTTTTTTTAATTGTTAAAAGAAAAATTTACATTTACTCCCCTTGTTCCCGGCCCT
>JAQHUG010000009.1:13123132-13216872 GCA_028555095.1 Dicrostonyx torquatus
TGGTGGGAATGCAAACTTGTGCAACCACTTTGGAAATCAGTGTGGCGGTTTCTCAGGAAACTGGGAATCAACCTACCTCAGGATCCAGCAATACCACTCTTGGGAATATACCCAAGAGACACTCAACCGTACTACCCTAATATTTCTTTAAGCTTTGAAAATAATGGCTCCGGACTTTGGCAAATATGGCTGTGGGTATCCCTCTCTCGCTCTCAGCTGTGGGACCTGGACATGCATGTCCTAAGCTCCCATCCCTTTTTGGACTGTGGGAATAGTTAGACCATATGGCGGACCCATTAAAGACACAGCATACCCAGCACATAGCCTCAAGTGCAGGGCTTCAGGGCCCCACTAGGTCTTGGGACAGCAGGATATTTTTATTCCAGGACTCAGAGCATCTGTCAGCTTGGAGCTGGTGGGGCTCAGCAGCATGTGATCCCTGGCATGGCCTCCACAGCAGGACATGTGTGGGACTTTCTCTTCACCTCTGCCACACATTACTAAAAGATTAATTGCTTCAAACAACCTGAGGTTTTTTTTTCCTGACAGTTCTGGAGGTTAAAAGTCAAACATCAAGATGTTGGAAAGGCTGAGTTCCTTCTCGAAGCAACAGAGGACCCTGCCTTTCTCAGCTCCTAGAGGCCGGCGAGGTTCCTCGAGCATGGGGTCCTTCCTTATGTCACCTGAGCCTCTTGTTGCCATTCACATCTCCTGCCACTCCCTCCGGCCCTGTCACTATCCCTTTTAAGGATGGCTATTTAGGGTTTTCTACAAAGTGCTTCTCACCATGAAACTAATATATCCTCAGCTTCTAGGGTCACGAGCTGAGCTGACTGTCCCAGATAACTTTTCCATTAGGAGACCATCAGACAGACGCTGCCCATCACCACTGAGCCCCATACATGGACAAGGAGCAATCATGTCATGGGTTAGGCATCCTTGACCATAGGTCTGTTGTGGTGGACCCATCTCGGATAATCCTTCACAAGACACTCATCCTTATCTGCACCTTCTCGGACTCTGCTTGCTAACTGAGCCTTGCATACTGCCTGTCCTGCAGATTATCTTCACAGTGGGGTGTGAGTCCGTGTGTGAGGTAGGAACATGCTTTCCATTTAATTGGGTGGAATGGGTAAGGGATTTTTATCTGTTTGTAGCAATGGTTCTCAACCTTCCTAATGCTGTGACCCTTTAATTCCTCATGCTACAGTGACTCCAATAATAAAATTATTTTCTTTGCTACTTCATAACCATAATTTTGTAAATATTTATGTTTTCTGATGGTTTTAGGCAACCCCTGTGAAAGAGTAGTTCAACCCCCTAAAGGGGTCATGACCCACAGGTTGAGAACCACTGGTTTAGAGCCTTGGTTTCTTGTGTCATTTATCTGGCTCAGGTGTTGGTCATGCAGTTCCAGCCGCTCGCTGATCTTCCATGTCCCCATCTGTGAAGTAGAGATCATAGTATGTATTCATTGTTACAGTCAGCCAGGGCCAGCGGAACAAAACGGCACAGGTGTGGTGGCTTAGTCAGCACAAGGCTTTGTTGTTTTTTCCTCAGTTTGGAAGGCTGGAAAGCTGAGTCAAAGTGCTGAGGGCTGTGCTTCTTCTAAGGTCTCTTCTTCTAGGTGTGGTGGGCACCATCTCCAGGCGTAACCACTGGTGTCCTTTGGATATCTTTGTATCCTAAGATCCATTTCTTCCAAAGATAGTAGTCTGTGAGTTGAGGTCCATTCAAAGGCCCAATACCTACGTCAAGACCTCGTCTCCAAATACAGTTAGTGAGGTTCCAGGGTCAAGACTGCACTCTTTTGAGTTCCGAGGAAATACAATTGAGCTGAGCAGCAAGCACACATCTCAGAAGAACTGCATGAGAGCTAAATTAGCTAAGGCACACAGGGAAACATCTTTAGAAGGCCCTAGCATTCGAATTCATTAAATGCTGCTGCCGCTGCTGCTACTGTTTTTGAAGGAAGTTGTCCAATACACTCCCGCCCTTTCTATATCTGCTGTAGAATAGTTCGTGTATTTATAAAGAGGAGAAAAGGCTTCCTCTACCTTCCACTTCCTTTCAAGTTTCCTGCTCAGCACTTGCTTTTACAAGCTTGGCCATTCCTAAAGGCGGAAACATCACAGTCGAAAGGGAAGCATTTCAGTTCCTTGCTCTGGCCCTGTTTAGATGTTGTTTAAAGGAGGCTGCCTGTCTCTTTGAAATGCTTATTACCAAGGCACTCCTGAGTTACATTTTCCAGTTCAGCAATCCGGGCTTTGATTTTCACAGGACACATTTGATATGCTTAGCTAATTCCCTGAAACTCCTGGAAGCCAGAGTTTTATGTTTGTTGAAAAAAAATGAGAAAAAAGATATTCATTTATACATTTCAGCTGCTCAGCTGGTTCCAGAAATTCTGCTGGGGAGGCTCCAGTCCTCTTACAGAGAAACAAAGGATTTTTTTAAAAATATGGATCTAAAGCATCCTAAAAGTGTCCCTGAAAGAAATCATTCCACCATGAGCAGCCAAGTGTTTCTGCATTTGCCTACTTTCTCTGGTTAAAGCTGGAAGTACCATTGTCTATGGCTATAAACATACATATTTAAAAGGCCACTTGAAGCCCTAACAGTTTCACTAAGCAACAGTAGTAAGTTCACTCCTAGGGCCTAAGACCTCAGCCATGAAGTCTTGATGGGCTTTACAATGACAGGCAGGAATTCTCTCTTGTGTAGCAGGCTTCTCCTGTCAACAGCCAGGCATAGGTCAGGAAGGAGATCATGGGGTCCTGCCCATCCCTGATGAATTACTGGCTACTGAGGGTTCTGGGAAAAGGGAACTCATTACCCTCAGTTGTGTATTCATTGTGAACCCACCAAGCGCCAGACTCCAGTGTTGGCTCCAAGTCACACAGAAGATTCTGGTTTAACCCAATGGATCTAAAAGAGCAAAAACAAAAACAAAAGGTATCAGTGAGGGAATAGATGGGGGTAGGCAGGAGATCAGAGAGGTTGGAGGAGTCCCAGTAACCAAAAGGCATTTTATTCGTGTATGAAATCGTCAATACATTCAATGTAAGTTTTTTGAAAGACTTATTCCATGATGTTGATAGCCATTTGTCCAACCTGCTGCCACCTGAAATACCCATTAGCCAGTAAATCGGTGACCAAATGGAATACACAGCTCCATAGTAAAAGGGAACATTGTCCCAAACAACAGCGTAGATGAAGGTCAGAGATTCAGTGAAAGAAGCAACCCCACTTGTGTGAAGCCCTGGATGAGTGAGACCACTCTGTGGGCCTGAAATTAGGGCCGTGGTTAGATAGGAATAGACGTTCTCTGTCATATTGAGAGTATAAACACAGGGATACACTACATTTTTCTGACCCATTTCATTGCAGGTTTTGTGTGGGTGCATTTTATAGCCTATAAGCTGAACTTCAAAACTTTTACTGAAAAGTCAATTAGTAAATGTGGTAGTTTGAAAGAAAATGGCCCTGAAAGGAGTGGCACTATTAGGAGGTGTGACCTTGTTGGAGTAGGTGTAGTCTTGTTGGAGGAAGTGTGTCACTGTGGAGGCGGGCTTTGGGGTCTCATATATGCTCACGCCAGACTATCTGTGTATTTCCCATCTTTGTGGCTTATTCTTTATCATTATTATTACATTACTTTTCTCTTTAAAGACTTTACTATTTTTTTCTATGAAAAAAAATATTACTATTTTTTTCTATATCCTTTTTTTTTCTTTCTCAAGCCTTCACACCTTGTTAAACACATTGGAACCTGTTTAAAGGCATTTTCTGGCTGGATCTGTCTTTACTGCATATCTGTAATCTTTTTCTGACCTCATAAAACTTTAAACTGCTAAGTGGCATGGCTAGGACCCCAACCTCTGTTTTGGGAGCTGGCTTCATCCCTCTTGGTTCCCTGAAAGCCTAGCTTCATGCAGGAAGTACCAGAGAGAGCAACATTTATCATCCCAACTCTGGGGAGTTTGGGGTCCACATTGCCACTGAGTAGTGCACTGCCCACTGCTTATAAACACAATTTAAGTGTTTAGTAGCAGAGCCTCTTAAAAGAGCCATGCCCATTTTTTCCATTAGCACTGAGCAAGGAAACTGTCTTTTAAAGGCACTGTGATTCTGCTTGCTGCTAGCAAACAGAGCCTACCTGAGAATAGATGGTTACCAAGAAGTTGCACTTGTCTTTGTTTTTGTATGTTTAGAATCCTTTTTTAAGCTTTGTCAGATTTTATGTGGAAATTCTGGCCCAACATTGGACACCATTTGTAGATGGAATTTTCTTTCATGCCCACCAGTTCCCAAATAACCAACATGGAGACTTGGGGATGGTCATCCCTGATGTTGGTGACATGGAAGATGTCACAGGCCATGGTCCAGAGCATGTGTGTATTCACAAAGAATGTTTTTATAAGTTAATTTGAACAAGTGATTGTTCACCAGAGACCTACTCTAAGCCTCCACTGAGCCAACAACCAGCCTAACTATTGAAGGAATCTGGGCAGGTAGCCTGTGTGTAAGGCCAAGGCAGAGAAGTTTCCACTTTGATGCTCTCAGTACATTCATATGTATAGGTTCAGAATTATAAATAACACTGTCATTGTAACTATAGGTGAGACCTACCATGCTGCCAGGTAGGTGACACCAGAGAGAGTGTTGTTGACAGTGGTTCATCTCTGATGTGGGATGTCCTTCTGTATATGTGTTGCTTTTATCGATTGATAAATGAAGCTTTTTCAGCCAATGGCTTAGCAGAGTACAGCCAGGTGGAACATTTGAACAGAAATACAGAGAGAGAGAGTAGGCAGAGTCAAGGAGATGTCATGTAGCTGCCAAAGGAGACAGACATTCCAGAACCTTACCGGTAGGCCACAGCCTTGTATTAATACACAGATTAGTAGAAATGGGTTAATTTAAGATGTAAGAACTAGCCAGTAAGAAGGCTGAGCTAATAGACCAAACAGTGTTTTACTTAATTAGTTTTTGTGTGAGTTTTCAGATCTGGGCAGCTTGAAAACAAACAAGTAGTCTCTGCCTACAAAATGGCACCTGAACGACTGGGGCTAACATGCATGACCTGCCACCCACTTCAGGTCTGGATCCATGTACACCAGTTCAGGGTTAGGAGGAAAGTAGCTGAGAACATGCCAGTAGTTCAGCACTCTCTGCCTGGGCAACCAGCCAGAGAGAGTCTGCTAGGCAGGCACAGGCAGAAGAGCATGGCAGATTTCTGCCACCATACACAAAGATATTTTCAGGCCACACAATGCACTGAATGGCAAATTTAGCTATTACTCAAATAAATAATGTTTATGTGCTGCATGCCCCTTCCCAGAGTTAAGGTGGTGAACACGGCTCCTACCCAGCAGTCCCAGAGCTGGCAGTAAAGGTACCTGTGCCATATTGAATGGCTGGGAGAGATGGAGCAAGCATCCAGGGCTGCTGTGACCACACTGCTTACCATTTTAAAATGTTCCTTGTCAGAAAAGGTGTGGATGTTTATTTGAGACACACAGTTTAATAGGGGCAAGATATACACAGGTTACTGTACCAGACAGAGCTCCTCCGAAGACGCAGGCAGACTGGCGATCTGCAGAGAGAGCGCTTTCCACGTGGGTCTATCTTTTTATACCTCTTGGGACCTGGTGGTCCAGCCCCATTAATTAATTAACAGCTAATTGGGGGGGCAGAATAATTAGCTAATGGCGGGCGTGGCTATAAGCCGAATATGCCAAGACCATTCCCCTTCATCTCCCCCTTTTGTCTAAATAAGATCAATCTAGCTCTAGAATAACTATATACAATGGGAACAGACATTGGACATAAAATTACAGACAATAAAATATCAATCCACTATCAGATATACAATAGGACAGATTCAGACATGAAAGATCTCTAAAGAAGACACAGTGTGTTCAAAAAGTGTACATAGACTTAGGAGAGAGAAGAAAACGAGTATAGACAGTTATAAAGAAATAGTTTTTAAAAATAGAACAAAGTCTTCAAAGAGACAGTAAAAGTAATATAAAAGAATACATGCAATCATAGATTAAAGGGGTAAAGAAAAATAAGCCGCATAAAGAAGGAATATATATGAAGAGTCTGGATTATGTACATTATTGTATTTCCTTTGAATTTTTTTTTGACTACAGAGAGATATTTGATTCTGGGGGCTGCTGAGCCAAACCAACATATATATTTTAAAGGTGTCTTGACTTGAAAATTTGAGTCTAAGGATATATTACTTTGGAAGAGAGATTCTGCTTTTGTTTCCACAGAAGAGAAGAACCTGTGGGTTCCTTCCAGGCTAATGTGGTTTAATGGAACAAGACCCTGCCCCCAAAAGGTCTCCATGAACCCTAAAAATTCTTTGCCTAACAAACAGCAGGAAGCAGTTTGGAGAAAACTATGCACAAATTCCCAAAACAGTTGTTTATAAGTGTTTATTTTTATTTTAAAAGGTTTGGTTGTAAATAGTTAATGGAAATGAAGGGAATACAATATAGAGATGAATACTTTGCCTTGGTATGGATCTTGATCTATTGATACAAATTTAAGTTTTATTTTGTTACACTGTGTATATATATTTCCACTTTTGCTTTAATGTATTTTGTTTGTGCAGCTCAATTAAAAATGTAGAGTTAAGAAATACAGATTAATAGATAGTCATTTAAAATAGTCAAACTTGTAGTCATATTAGTTAGGTTTTCTGGATATACAGAGATATGTTTCAGATGGATAGGTGTTCTTCAAACCTTTCAAAGACTTACAAAATATGACATTTTAAATGTTTTAAGAACTTAGATTTTTCTCAAAAGTGATGTATATCTGCTTTTGGCAATACCAATCTAGTTCAGCAAGGTTCGTGAGCATTGAAGAAACTTGTTTGGGAATTTGTCTTCAGTGTGACAAGGCTAGCCATTTGGGTAAGAAACTGATCTTACCTCGGCTGCTTTATGGTATGCTGTATAAACTGGACATGCAGGACTCACAGAAAAGTGACTGCTGAACTTTCCAAAAGATGTATGGTCCTTCAGGGTTCCTGCTTCACAAAAAAAAAAAAAAAAAAAAAAACTGTGTCTGCAGGACACAGAAGGAAACAACTGATTTACTTTTCTATTACAAGGCAGAACAGATTTTCAAATAATCTGCTTCATGGAAAAGTCTGCCAGATTCTATGGGCCTGTAGGCTGAAGATGGATGCCCCAATGTTACAGAAGAACTTTGGGTGACTGTCCAGGCAGCAATATGTCTCAGTCAATTCTAGAGTTTTGGAAGTTGCTTACAATGCACTTCCTGTTTACTTAGGTAATGTTATATCCTTATGAGGTCTTTGATGGAGTTGACAACATAGTTATAGTTTTTCTTAGTTATAATAAAAGATAAACTAGATATGAAACTTTAGACTCACTAAGAAATATTGTAACTGTAATTCTTGCTTGATTCCTGTTTTGTTATATATAATTTTGCTATGTTAAAATTAAAGCCTTCCTTTTTAATTAGACATAAAAGGGGAGGTAATGTAGGATGTCCTTCTGTATATGTGTTGCTTTTATTGATTGATAAATAGAGCTGTTTTATCCAATGGCTTAGCAGAGTAAAGCCAGGCAAGAAATCCTAACATAGATATACAGAAAGAGTAGGTGGTATCAAGGAGACGCCATGTAACTGCTGAAGGAGACAGATGCCTTAGAACTTTACCAGTAGGCCTCAGCCTCATGGTGATACACAGAGTAATAGAAATTGGTTAATTTAAGATGTAAGAGCTAGCCAATAAGAAGCCTGAGCTAATAGTCCAAGCTGTGTTGTAATTAATATAGTTTTATGTGATGGGGGAGTCTGGGCAGTCAGAAATAAACAAGGAGTCTTCTGTCTACATATTTCCTACGAGAAAAAAGGAAAATAAGAAGCTATAATACCATCGCAAAAGATGAGAAAAAGAGAGCTTCCAGAAGATTAATGGAATGTGAAATAAAAGAACCATCAAATCTATTGTAGCCATAGTAACCATGACTGTCAAATACTACATGTATAAGAAAAAGTAGGAAGTAATATCATGGTAGGACTCAACAGATTGCTGATGAAGCTAAATTGGGAGTCATTAAGATTTTTTGATTTGTCATATATAAATTAGAACTATAAGATCCCAAAATGAAAATAATTACAAGTATATATATATAGTTCTGGGCCCCTGGAAAGGTTAATTAAGAAGCAGGTGTATTTCACTGTAGAATTCCAAGTACCATTTAGTTTTAAATATGTCAAATTAATTTTTAATATAAGAATAAAGTTATCAAGATGACCTCTAGGAATAAATTTTAAATGTCCAAGGAAGGAAGAAGGAAGAGAGAGAAGAGAATCAGAGGCGATGGATATGACTTGCTATATAGACTTGACATGCTGGACAATGTTCTAAAACTGTGAGATGTCATCACACTTGATCCTCCAAGTAGCCCTTGGTGGGAGAGCTGTTAATATCATTATTCCTATTTTGTAGATGAGGAAAATATGATACCAAGACATGAAATAATAGCTGTCACAAGGCCAGACAACTCGTAACTGTTACTGATGAGATATCCCTTGTGTTAAGGTTTCTGGCCTGGGTCCTTGTGTTCCCTGGCACTGCCACCATGCCTCAAACCTGATAGCACTGCACATCATTTCCTCATCTTCTTCAATGAGAAAATGAGATAAAAAGAAAGGAGCATATTATTTAGTTTGGTAATACCTAAAATAACTGAACCGATGCTGAGACATGGTGGAACAGGAAGACTGTTGCTCTTGTTAGACTCAGTTTGAATTTCTTTTACTTTTTAAAATGTTTTGGTTTGTTATTTTTAGTTATGTATATGCATGTGTGTCTGTGTGGGAGTATGTGCACATGATTGCAGGTGTCTGGGGGAACCTGGACTCCGGTTCTCTGCAAGAAGGCTCTGTTCCTCTACTCCATGCTCTTAGTAACTGGGCCATCTCTCCAGCCACTTGAGGTTTTTCCAATCATAATCGCACATATTTTAATAGAAATTTATTTTTGAGATTTATGTTATATTAAACCTACATATTTCAGTGGCATTTGTTTGTTTTTGTTTGTGTTTTCTTTTGTTTTTTTCTGAGGCAGGGTCTCTCTACATAGCCCTGATTTCCTGGAACTCACTGTGTAGACCAGGCTGACCTCAAACTCAAAGAGATCCTCTGTTTCTGCCTCCCAAGTGCTGAGATTAAATATGTGTGCCACCGTGATGGGCTGCAGTGGCCTTTTAACTTAAAAAGTACATAGAACCAGGAAAAATTTATGAAAATTCAATTTATATTCATTTTGTTTCCCAGATTAGAGGTAGTCTGAATATTAGAGGTATCTGAATAAGTGGGTTTTGAGGTGTTTTTATTTATTCATTTGTTTGTTTGAAGACAAACATATTTAGAGGCTCTAGCTTATTCTTCTATCCTATTTGGCCTCTGTGGCTAACTAGTGTGGCTAGCTCTGCACTCTGATCTTAAGGCAAGCTTTATTTGTTAAAGCACAAACAAAATATCACCACATCCAGCCACATGCTTTCAAAAGTGATAGAATGAGAGAAGGGAAAGACAGTGCCTTGGGATCCCATCCTCCTTCTCTCAGGTCCTTCGGTGAATTCTAATAGAAAGCACTTACTCCTGTTGCCGGACTTTCCACCTGCCGTTGATTGCAGTGACAGTCATGTAGGAAGCTAAGGTGATAGCTCTTCTCACTTATATGGCCTTCATCTGTAAGCTGGAAAATGGTCAACAATATTTAGATATTATCATATCTCTGTGTTTTTATTTTAAAACCATTCAGCTCTTTGGGGTAGGGATTTTTGGTTTTGGTTTTGGCTTGTTGTTATTGTTTATTGTTCTGGTTTTACATTTGGGTTTTGTTTAGGGGTGTTTCATAGCTGGGTTATTTATTGGTTGCATTAGTCACCCAGTTTCCTCGACTTTCTGCCTAATTATTTAATACAGACCAAGTCTGGATGTTGCTGGTGCACCACTGTGTTTTAATTCTTGATTCGTTTAATGTGAAGGGTTAATATCTTCCAAGCACACTTCATGAAATACCCTTGTGTCCAATTCATCCTGGATGCAGGACTGATTCGGGAGCATCACCTGCTCTCCCCACCCTGAGTCATAAAAATTACTTAAAATAGATTGGCTGCAAATCAACTGGAGCCAGATGAGCCACAGACACAGCAACTGGTATGGTTTAGTATAAAAATATCACTATTCACCTCTAAAGGAGGAACACAGCCTGAATCCTCACCCCAGGGAGTATGGGTAGCTGCCTCCCTCCCACACGGAGCCCCCACCAAATATGCAGATGAGTTTGGGCTGAGCATTGGGATCAGCCACATTTAGTCTTTAAACACAGACTCCATTTTAAGTCAGATTGGCATCTAGTATGGCAACAAAGCCTGTCCTTTTGCAAATACTGTTGCAAATATACACAAATCCCTCTTCTGCCACTTTAAGCAGTAAAATCAGAGAACCTTGGGTTTTTCCAGGTATGAAATGGAAGCTTCCAAATCCATATCCAACTTGTATTTTGAAAAATAGCTGGTTCTCCTCTTTTTCTGTTTCATTTGTTCTAGGCTCTTAATTTCAGGACAGTTGGAGGTAAGAGGACCTTAGGAACCCTAGGACTCAGTTATTTACTCTCTAACATAAGTGACAGCCCCTCCTGTAACCTGACAATACAGTAGATAGTGAATGCTATGTAACAGTGTTTGTCATTTGAAGGAGGACTCTTTTTCCAGAAGCTTATACTCCCATCCTGTATGTGGTCTAGCCTCTGATTACTGACGTCACATGGTGTGGATGAATACCCCATTTTGCCCCACTTCAAATGCATAGAAGCTGCATGCCATCTTGGAGATCAGCCCCTGTGATGACCTATTACAGATCAGGGCACCAGAATAATTCCTCAAGCTTGAGATTGTCCCATTATATTATGTAAGTGAGAATACATCATATTATGTAAATGAGAATGCATTTACCACGTAAAATATATCTGCTGCTAACTTTTGAAGGATGCCCATTTTTAAATAAGTTCTAGTCTGGAGCTTTCCTGTTCTCTCTTCAATGGAAGCAAGTGAAAATTAAAAGAGTAGTGATTTTTTTTTTAAACATGGTTCCATACATAGTAAAAAGGGGTGTCTCCTCAACAGGATGGGGATCTACAATAGATGAAGCGAGGGCCTCTCATTTGTAGTGTCATTTCTCCTAAACACACACACACACACACACACACACACACACACACACACACACACACGGCCATCCTCCAGTCTGAAGATCCTCATTAGCTTTCTAAGCCCAATGCATAATGTCCAGACCCTACTGCATGGATCGAGGGCTGGAGGGCTGTGGTTCCCTCCCTAGCTGCTTACTTTCTCTGTTTTCGATTCTGTCTATGAGTCTGACTCAGGTATTCCCTGTCCTCCAGCCAACACTGTGCTAGTAAGACGTGGGTTCTAGTGGTTCTGTGGAGGTCTTGAGGGGTGACTGCCAACACCAACAGTTAAATCACCAAACACTGACAGCTAAGGAGTCCAGCCTCAAGGCTTCCATATCCAAAAGGTAAATGAGGGGATCAATGAACTTTGATAAGAAAAAACTTACGTCCATGGTTTTACTAACCACTCATGTCCAGCATTTCATCTCATTATCCATGAGCTAACGAATGAGGGCAACTGCAGTAGACACAGTCAACCGTAGGAATCTAGATGCTTTCATGGTGCAATACAGTTATTGCAGATACCTCCAGCCTCTTTCCCCATCCAGCCTGACTACAGAACGCTTAACTCTGCTTGTAAAGAAACTTGCTCGTAACTGATTACAGAGGTGTGTGTGTTTGTTGAATTATTGCGTAAACTCATATTTTCAGTTAGAGGAGATATAGCCATAGCCAATGTTCCCCCCATAACCCCTTACCTATACCAGTTCCATTTCTCTGGCCTGATTTCCCACTTCAGTTCTTTTGCTCTTCCCTGCCACCGAGGCCTGTGATTTCTGCCCTTCTGGTTTAAAAGGTATCAGGAAATTGAACACTTGAGTGGCTGATAGAGTCGGTGGCTAAGTAGCCCAGCTGCTCTATCTCTGCCTACCTCCCTCTGGGACTGAGCCTCACTTGCCCACTACCGCAATTTTTGTCTTTCTTCTGCTCTCTGCCTCACTTCCCCAATGTCCCAAAAATGTTTCCTAGCGTCACCACCCCACGTGCAATACTTGCTTTTCTGTTCCTTTCATTTAGCACATGTGGGCTAATGAAGGTAGCCTAAGCATGCTATTTTTATTCAAGAAGCTTGTATCAAGGAACTAGTGCTAGCAAATACTGAGCTAAGTGTTGGTACATCAGTGCCTGACTGTGACGACAGATGCCCCTACACCTGGTCCATGAATGGGCAAAGGGTCCCAGGAGCACAGCAGGAAATAGCCCTATAGCCTAATATTGTCTTCTTTGCTGCAGCAGAGCAAACAGTGGGGTGTGGGTGGATGCTGAAATAATAGGCAATGCCTTATATTTGTCACAAAAACTATGGCACCTAATGTTGTAAGAGATCGAGAAGGCCCTTCTTAACCTCTGGGACACCCGGGTCATTATGAACGGCCACGTCTATCATTCAGCATGCTTGATGGGGAGCAAGCAAAAGATCATTCTCTGTGCCCACCGTTCTGAGGTGGCCTCTTTACTTAAATATATCACAGGCAGCAGCTTACTGACTGTCAGTTGTTTTCCTTGTGTAAAACTATAGCTCAAAAGGAGTTAGAAAAAAATTAAATGAGTTCATTTTATGTTCCCATTGTGAAGATCAATAAATAAGCCAAAATTTATTGGCTGGAGAAATGGCTCAGTGTGCAAAGTGTCTGGTGCTTAAGTATGAGAACCTGAGCTTGGATACCCAAACCCAGGGCAGCAGCACATGCCCTTAAAACCAGCCCTGGGAAGAAGAGAAGGGAGGACACCAGGGGACTGACTGCTAGCCAGTCCAGCCTCTTCATGAGCTCCCATTTCAGTGAGAGATGCTGTCTTAAAAAGTAGGGTGGCTAGTGACAGAGGAAAACACACTCACAAATAAAAGAAAAAGAAATATTTAGAAGGTCATGTTTTGAAAAACCATGGCATAGCAAACTTCTAGAAAGCAAAGCCATTTCGATTCTTATGGTTTTCCCCAGTGCAGAAATATTCTGCAGTGAATCTGAAGAGTGGACATTTGGTAGCACCAAGACTTCCTGGCAGAAGAAAAGTCCACACCAGTCCCTCTTCTGTCCAGACATGAGTGCTGGTGCCCTCTCACTGTTTCGGAGTATCCCGGAGCCCCATCCCAACTCCAGACTGTGTGGCTCTGTTTCCTGAGATGGAAATTGTGTCAGCTCAAAAGCTTGGAACGAAACCATCTTGTGGCCTTTTTAATCTTTGTACCATGAAGTTTGTGTGAAATAGCAAATTTCTAAGACAACAGCACTTCATGTTGTGCAATAATTAGGTTGTTTTCTCTGCCTTCGTAGTTTTATTAAAAAAAGAAAAGCACTAACAAAATAAGAGGATTTGACTTTCTAAATGTGTCTGACATGCTATATTAATCATCAAGAAAAATTGGCATACATATTATGTTATTATATTGAATTATATGCACATATGCCTTATATTTCCAAAGATACTCTGTGTATATGTATATATATTACATATATATATATATATATATGAAACCTGTGTTGAGAGTTATATATCAATATACAGAAGGCATAGTTTTGTTGTAAACAGTTACTTTTAACTTCTTTGAAGAATCCAGAATCCTAAAAGAGAGAAGAAAGTTTCTTTCCTTTTGGGACGTGTGATTTTCTTTTTCTCATTTCCACCACTCTGAAATGAAATGGAATTATGGGAAGGAAGTCGAAGCTGCATATTCAGTCGAGAATGTGTGAAATGCACTCCAGAAATAGCAAGGAAATATCAAGATGAAATTCCAGCTGGGAGGGATTCCCAGAGCTATGGGGGTAGGGCCGAGCCTCAGGCTGGATTGCGGAGGAGTTTGCCTTCGGCGATTCCCACCACCTGTGCCACTGATTAATGAGGTCAGGGGTAGACTTACTCTCTGGTTTCCTCCCAGGACCCCTGTGCTGGTCACTTCACCAGGACGACTTGTCTTGCCTCCTGTCAGTCATTGTGTGACAAAAGCAGAACTGTCTGCTTGTCATCCTGCTCTAGGATAGGTAACACCTGCAGACAGATGCACGGGACCTTTTTTGGCTCAGGGATACTGACATGTCCAGCTCCACCAATAAATATGTTCAGCGTGTGAGCCAGGTGGGCCCTGCCTCCATCTTCCAATGAGAAGCAAAGGGAATTGTGTGAATTCTACAGGGGTCATGCAGCCATGTTTATGGAAAATGGAACAATTACCAAGCAATGGCAGGGGTTTTCTTTTTGAGAAGTGGACAAATGGACCAGTAGTTTCAGCATGCATTGAATCATCTCTCTCTCTCTCTCTCTCTCTCTCTCTCTCTCTCTTTGTACATCCGCATTTATATCTGCAGTCTGCATGCTTTGACTGCTTGTCACGTATCTCCTTAAAATACTTCATTTCTAAATTTAACTGTGGCCAGTGCTGTCTTGTCTTTTACTTCCATGTAGCTACATTTCTAATACTCTTGTCCTAACACCTGAAAGTAATGGGGGAAGGAAACTCGCTCCCCAGAGGAGGCAATGCAATGGCAAGGGGACGTCTGGTTTTTCAGCCTTGCCTCCTGTGAGGTCATGCATAGCACAGTTTGCAGGTACAGAGACTTAGAACCCAGGCTTCCTGGGTTTAGATCCTCATGCTCCCCCAATTCTACTGGCCCAATCTTGCCAAGCTCTGATAGCTGCTGGTAAACGAGGGCAAGCCCTAACCTACTAGGATGTTGTGCAGGTTGCATGAAGTAACCCCTTGTACCCCCTGGTTGCAGAGTCAGTTAAATATGGTCATTGTCAGTGAATGGTGGGAACAGAAAGTTAGGCAGAAAGGACAAGAGTCCCTAATGGAGTTTTCATCCTATCTCCGGCAGAGCCATGGAAAATTTGGGGGTGTGCCTTCCCCAGTTCCCCTCAAGGAGAAAGAGATTATTCTTGATGCCTTCTTACTATGTTCCAAGTTCACCCGATCTGTAGCCAGGAAACAAGTTTTGTGGCGTGTTACATCTTAATCTGGGGCTGAAGTTTGTCCACAGTCCAGATGCTAAAGGCAGTTCATAACGAGAGAAAACGTATTGCAGTCTGCTTGTTTTTGATATCTGGTCTTGGTGTGAGGTTCGTTTGCTGCATTAGTGAATCTCAGTGGATAATTTGTATTGCACTTTCCTGTTTTATTAAGGTTATATATGCACAGAGCTTAAGCAGGGAACCAGTTATTAATGACTTCTTATGGGAAGCAGCTATCTTCCAGCCCCATCAGTACCAATCTCTCGCTACTTTCCACTAATGTGGCTGCTCTTAGTATCTGCGAGGAAATCCCTCAGTAACACGCTGAGGTGGCAGCTGTTGAATGATCAGTTGCAAGTGTTCTGTATTGACTTCACAGCATGGAGGAGGAGCTGTTAGCCCCAGCCCTCCCCAAATTGTCCTCAAAGACTTGTATCCTAAGTTTGTTTATACAATAGCCTGCTTAATTTACTATGACGATGAAACCACTCTTTCTAGCTGGCCCATTAGTATGTAATGATTCATAATCTTTCAGGAGGAACACGTCTGTTTTCCTGGTATCTTTTTATTGGCTTCAGTTTGGCTCAGGTGTGTGCTTTTTAGAGCTAGGGCCTTCCAAAACTGTATTGCTCTCAGACCATCTCTTCTGCTCTTTTTTTACTTGTGGGATTATGTCTTATTTTAAGAATATTTGTATTATCCTATGGCCACAGCATAATAAGGGTGAGACATGGCAGTCGTTTGAGTTCAGTTTGCCACCTAAAAGCCCAAGTGATTTCCTAAAAGAGGTTCAGAACTGATATTAGCCTCATGTTGTAAATTCATTGGCCTGATTACAATAAATTGAATAAACATCCAAGACCTTTTGCAACCTGCTGACAAATGAGCAGTTTAGTTCAATTTATTCTAGTCCATCCGTGGCGAGTGATGACCACAACTTCTAAGAGTCCACAATCCAAGGAGAATGATTAAAGGGTAAATAAAGCAAGCTCTGTAATCACTCAGCAGCAATTGCCGTGGAGTGGGTCTCTTCTGGACAGCCTGTCATCATTAACTTAAATCAGCCAATACGAAGACATAATGAGGCAAAATTAGCCATGGAAAATATCTACATGTCAGAATACTACATAGAAAAGTGTACTAATGGAAAGAGGCTGGCCTGTCTTTCATGTTAGCCAAATATAAAAAGCCTTCTCGCCTCTTCCTTTGCCTGGTCTTTGTAGCTGACCCAGCAGTCAGGGTCAGTAGAGGTACAAGAGAGCACCTTACCTTTGGAATTCCTTTTTCCAGTGTGCTTGGTGTAACACGTGCCTGTCACTGGCCTAGCTGGCAGTGTTGGCATTTGTGATATCCTTTTTCACCTCTTAGTCCAGGGGCAAATGCAACCAAACAAATGTCCCGTGACCATGAGTTCAGATAATCCAACAACCTACTGACGTGGTCCTGTGGGCTTTTCCAGACATCTCTATCCAAGTCTGCCAACGTATCCCCTAAAAAAAGACTTTGAAGAATTTCCAGGGGAAAACTGGCTTGCCCACACCTCCCCATGATGCAGTCATGCTGCAGTCATGGCTCAGCCAAGCCAACATCTCTTTAAGGTGGCATGGACCAACTACTAAAGTGACTTTCTTTCTAAATTGCTAGGTAAATCCATTTAGTTTTTAATTCTAAGTTTGGCCAGTTGTTAACAGATCTAGCTGACACACCAGCCTTCCTTCTCAGAAGACAGACCACATTCACAGCGGTACAAGTCCCTTGACCTCTCCCATTTTTTGTCATTAGTCATTTCCTGTCAGTCCACTTACTGTACCTTCTTATGAGAAGACTAATAGCCCTAAAGCCTTTAGGTAAGTCCCCATCGATGGGTAGATGGATGGGGTCAGGCAGCAAAAACTGCAAACCTGTGTCTGGTTTACCACTGGCCAGGAATACAGAGGACTCTACTGGAGTCCAGAGGGCATGCACCCCTTCTTTCTCTTCTCTCTGGATCCTCATGGAGGACAAGCGCTGGCCACAGTAACACCGTCTTGTTTGAAGAGCCTGACAGCCTGTTTCATGTTTGTCTCCCTCCCTTTAGGTCGTGGCTCTTTCCTCCTGGTGCCTGCTGAGGGATTCCATCTACTACACGCTGTCTGTGGTGGCACTCATTGTGGTAAGTTGCTTTTACCATGTTAATTCAGTCTTGTCCCTTTTCAACACAGGACAGTGTAAGACTTTTCAGCATGGAATTTCTCTCTAGGACATGGAGGCTAATAAGCAAGTTTGTGTGGGTAAGTTTTCCTTTCTTCAAGTTACTCTGGTTGCCTAGCCCCTTGTGTGCTCAGTGGGCACTCAGAACAGTGGTCTTAGGTTGTCTGGCTAAGGAAGTGCCCTGCAGCTATTCTGTAACCCCATTGATGATTCCTTCTTGCTAGCCTCATCATGGCTCCTGACTCACCTCCCCAAGTGCCCCAGAACTCTTCCCCTCTCAATGTCCCCTGGTCTCACACAGCATACCTTCTATGACCAGGCCCCACCCCATGCTTCAGGAAGAAGTAGATCTGCCTGAGGTCCATTGTAGGTAAATAACTCATTATTAGACAGCTGCATCCCAACCTTGACATATCTCTACTAACTCTCAATATGTCCAACAAAACTGGATTCTCTTCCTATATTTCTGCCCTCATTCCATCATGACTACCCAACCTGGAAATTACATTAAGTCACCCTTTCTTCCAACTCCCCTGTCCCTATTAGACCTAATTGTCCTGTAGGTTCCACCTCATAAACATTGTCCCCACCATGTCCCCCACTTCACTCAGGGCTATGGTCTTAGCCTGAATGGATACATCAGCCATACTGCAGTTCTTGGTGGGTCAGATTACAGCACAGAAACACTTCTGTTGTCTACTGCCCTCCCCTCCCTATCACCAGTAAGTCTTCCAGCCATCCAGGTCTCCACCAAGAAAGTCCATGAACGTTCTTCCCTTGTTTAACTGACCAGAGGTAGCCAAACTCCTCAACTTACCAAGCAGAGGCACATGGAAGTAGATAGTTACAAATAGGGAAAACAAATAAGAATTGGAAGACCTGGCTCCTAACGCCAGTCTCCTCCTGTGACAGTTAATTCTGTGTGTCAACTCGACTTGCTAAGGGAGCCCCAGGTCTCACTGATACATTATATCCGGGTGCTTCTGTGTACTAATTATTTTGTTTCATTTTTACAATACCTGACAGATACAACTTGGAGTATGAAAGATTTGTTTGGATTAAAAGTTTCAGAGGGTTTCAGGCCATCCTGGTGCGGAAGGATGGTGTATTGAGTAGTTAAGACCCGAGTGATGGGAGCATGTGGCAGAGGCCATCAACTTCGTGATGGACTCGGATGCAAAGAATGAGACAGGAGCAAGTGGCCAGGCTATCTCCCTCCAGAGTCTGCCTCTGATGTCATATTTCTTCCAGCTGGGCCTCACTTCCTGAACCTGCTAGAGAACAAATAATCAGAACTTGCAGGATAGTTTAGAGTCAAGCTGTAGCATATGGTCCATCCAGACAGAGCATTTATATCAATAGAATTAAGAACAAAGAAACTCTCTCACCAAAGTGAGTAGATGTCAGCCAGTCCCTCGAGCACCTCAGTGGAACACAGTAGAAGACAGTAATTTGCTCTTCCTGCATAAGCAGGGTCATCCAGCTTCCTGTGCCCTAGGACATTGGTGCTTAGACTTTCCAACTCGAAGAGGGAGTTGAGCCACTGGCTCCTTGGTTATCTTTAAAGACCAAGTCTTTAGGCTTGCTCCAGAATTGTACTACCAGCTTTATAAATGACAGATTGTAGCAGATGTGAACCAACACTTCATAATTAATCTGATGTACATATATGATGCATATATAAATGTGTGTGTGTGTGTGTGTGTGTGTGTGGTCTGAGCGTCTAGAAAACTGTGCCCATCACAGTTTCTTACTAGCATCATTGGTCTCAGGAAATCACTCTCTCTGGTTTCCTGTTTCTTATCTCTGCCTCAGGACTATATGACCTGCTTTACAGATCACTCTCCTGTGCGGTGCTTTGGGTTGAAAACTATCACAAGGCTTGTCCTGGAAGCTAAGTGACATATGCTCGAAAGTGTGTCCTCTGAGCTCTGAGTCTCTGGCAGGATCCAGACCCACCTCAAGAGCAGAAGGGCTCGGTGCATTATGTCCATCATTTGAAGTCATAGGCAATAGACTTTGGGACACTCATGACCTCTGTGCTTTTTCTTGGCCTGTAGGAAAGGATTAATTACTTCAAACTGAGTAGACTCTTTTTAACTTCAACCCAGACTTTCCAAACATGGTTTCTGGTCAGCTTTGTCATGCAAGGGATCAATATATATTACTCCTGTATACTCCACTGTTCTGCCTTTTTAGGTATTGCCTTAGTTAGAGTTTATAATGCTATGAAGCGGCACCATGTCTACAGCAACTCTTATAAAGGAAAACATTCAACCGGGGTAGCTTACAGTCAAGAGGTTTAGTCCACTATCTTCATAGCAAGTGGCATGCAGGCAGGCATGGTGCTGGAGAAGAATCTGAGAGTTCTGCATCCTAATCCATAGGCAACGGGATGCTACTGTGTGCCACACTGAGTGTAGCTTGAGCATAGGAGACCTCAAAGCCCATCCCCCACACTGACTCTCTTCCACCAACAAGGGCACGTCTACTCCAACAAAGCCACACCTTTTAATAGTGCCACTCTCTTTGAGGGCCATTTCTTTCAAACCACCGCTGGTATTTTCTCATACTTTTTGAAAATTGCATTTTTTTTTCAAGAGACATGTGTGAGTAGGGGATGCCAACAGTAAACGAATGCAGCTTCCACTCTGCTGCAGTTCGGAGAGATGACTAGGCTTGCAAACACAAGGCAGTAACATGCAAGGGAGAGCACAACTCAGAGATGTCTGCCCCCTAGTGCAGTCTTGTGAGTACCAGCTTTCAGCATAGACACCTCCAAGACAGTGTGTGGAAAAACTTGTCTTCAGTCCAATTTCTCTGGACCTGTCCAAGATAAATCAGACACAACTGCTGCTAACGGTGTGTGAAGAAGTAAAGAGGTTTGGTTTCCCTGGGTTACAGGCGGCACACCCTCCTGAACTTGGTCTTTGGACCAAGCAACCATCTGCCCTGGGGCTATGGTACATAAATCACAAAGCTGGGACAGCTGAACGCTGGCTGCTGGGGCCGCCCTGTGTTTCCTCCAGCAAGCAGCAGACAGCTTCATCCAATGATTCCTTGCCATCAGCTGGGGACTTGGGCTGTGTATTCACAGATGGGCTGTCAAAACTAGGGTTTTTGTGACTTTGAGGGAAAATTGCATTTGTCTAGTGGTAAGAAAAAGTGGAACAGGTAAGATGGGAGTCTTCAAAGCTGAATATTGCTTCATTGTACATTAAGCGACATTCCCCCAATTTTGGTAAACGTCCGAAACAATCGGCATACTGGTCGAAATGTGGAAGTGGGGATTTTGACTCTCCAGGTATTGAAGCAGAAACCGGGAGACTGCATTGCAGCCTGCATCATCTTTCACCACAGGCGCTAGACTTTCGAAAGCAAAGCTTCTGACAGGAAGTGATAGAAGTGGCAGGAAATCCTTTGGGATATTGATGATCATTTCTAAAGTCAATTCTGAAATTCTGGAGAAACAGGATCATGTTTGTCTGTGCAGGTTTAGTTTGTCTACAATTCTAATTTCTGTCAGTGAGCCTGGAGCATATTTTCATATTGTCTACCTACCAAACTATCTATCTGTCTCTCTCTCTGTCTGTCTGTCTGTCTATGTGTCTGTCTATCTATCTATCTATCTATCTATCTATCTATCTATCTATCTATCTATCTGTATCAGTGTGTGCACACTCTTGCACATGTGCGTGTGTCTGTGTGTATCAGCTCACCCCTGTGAAGGCTAAAGTCTGATGTTGGGATGTCTTTTTCTATTACTTCTCTGCTTTACTTTTTTGAGCCAGGGTCTCTCAGTCAACAGGGAGCCTCCTGTTTGGACTAGCCTAACTGGTCAGGGAGACCAAGATCCACTGGTCTCCACCCCAAAACCTGTGCTCCCACCCCCAGCTTTAACTTGGATGCTGGGGATCCAAGCTCAGGTCTTTGCACTTGAACATCGAGCACTTTATTACTGAGCCACCTCCCTGCTCCTGCCATCTGGGATCATTCTCACGGGAGACTGTGTGGGAATGAATCCATCCTCGGTCCAGAAGGACAGCAAAGTAGCTTTCACAGCGACCCCACGTCTATTCCCCACCCCAGCCTCAGACTGAAACTCACAAACTCTCTGTAGCTTTTGGCTGGTACTTTTTTTTTTAATTCTCCTCTTTTGTGACCACAGATAAAGTAACAAAATAATGTTCGCCCAGTTTTCTTTAGGTAATACCAAGCTTACTACCGGATCGTGCCATGGCCACGTAAAATGCCTCTGTTCAAACGCCCTTTCCCCAGCCCACAGAATAATCACCAAGCTTTCCAAACTATTTAATTTAATTATTAGCTTTTTATAAGTTCCAAAATGTTCAGCTGACCCTCTGAGGTTGTACAAGGAGAACCCATTCACTCCCAGGGCAAGTGTGGACTAAGTGGGACCAGATGCCATTTCTACGTATCTTCTCATCAGGACACCCTTAAGAGTCATACAGCAGAGCCCCAAGGACAGCCCAGGAGGTCTAGAGATCCAAAGATAGCCAAGACAGATTCTCCAGGGATGCCACTTGCTGCTAAAGGGCAGAGGGCAAGGAGTCCAGCCAGAGGAATGCTAATAGCTTCATCATTGCCTGTAGTCTAAGACTGCTGAGACATTCCAGTTAAAGGTGGGGCACAGATGGGCAGAGAGCAAGAACACAGGAGTGAGACAGGCGTGTGCATTCCACACACAATCCCCCCAAATAAAGACAGTTGATTAAAAGACCCAAAGTCAGTTCTCTTTAGTACTTAGGCTCCATCTCAATTTTCCTGTGAGCCATTTTATGATTAGTCTGCAATGATGATATATCATTGTCTAAAGCAATCGTTCTTTCAAAACACACAGTATGTTCTTCTTATTATCCTCCCCTTGGGAAGAGAACCTCCCTTTAGCCTCATACACCCTCTATGTTGGAATCTTTGGCCATGGAAAAGCTAGATAATGCCTGGAAGCAAGAGAGATGCCACTATTAAGTCCTGAGAATGTTCTGTGTTCTTTGCAGTGTTTCCCATCGTGTGTCTGCTCACATACAGAACAGCTGTCCACAGATCATGTGTCTGCTCACATATGGAACAGCTGTCCACAGATCAGTACAGGTCTTCCCTGCCTCTCCTCCACACCCAGGATCACTTAGTCCAGGGGCATAGCCGGCTGGCCTCCCAGTCCTGCCCTATTTCCAAATTCCAGCCAGCCTGTCAAGTTTCTTGCATTGAAATGTTGCTGTGATTTACATAATCATGAGATTTGCATAAATGCAAATGATCCATCACTTCATCAGTCTAACAGCTGCCCAAAAGGAACTACTTTATTTTTACACTTCATCTAAGCTGTAGTCAGGAATTGTGAACATGAAGAAGAGAGACCCTTCGTGGGAGATGGAAAACTCTATGGAATCGCTTCCTCTTAACTTAGGCTGGTACAAAAATCCCCTTCAAAGTGCTGTCTGTCTGTAGATGATAGAGCAGAGAAGCCACTGATCCTAGTTGGCACGGTCCTCAGCCACTCTGGGTGCACACCCAGCAAAGAAGCTAGTTCAAGTTAATGTCTTTATTTCCATCACTGGGGGAGCTCTTTGCAGAACCCCTGGGTAAAGATATCCTGGGTAAAGTGAGCTGACACTCACTTGCCAGAGACAAGCAGTGACTCAGCATTAGTTGCTATAATGAAATACTTGAAGCAATTATAAATAGAAAGATTTGTTTAGCTCATGGACCCAGAAGTCCAAGTTCAAATTCAAGTAACCCTGTTGCTTTGAACCCATTGTAACAGGTGTTTGTGGTAGAACAAAGTGAAAACCTTACAAGCCAAAACAAGAAAGAAAACAGAAGACAGAGATCCCACTGTCACCTTCAAGGACATGACCCAGTGGCCTAAAGACCTCTCATTTGGTTCTTCTCCACAGAGATTTCACTAACCTTCTACTAGTGCCAACCTAAGCACCAAGCTTTTAACACATGACCCCCAGGAGACGTGAACTTTCCTGGCTGAACTCAGAACTTTCTGTCCGTTATTGTCTCATGCAGTAGCCATGGTAGCCATATGGGCATGTGCAGCTACTGAATACTCGAAATGCAGCTAGCAAGAGCAAACAACTTTTATTTTTGTTAAGTTGTGTTGTACAGCTATGTTGGCAGAGGTTTCTGTCCTGCCTGGTCCCACAGCCATTCAGCCCCAAAGAAACACACAGAGGTCTACATTAATTATAAACTGGGTCGGCCTATTATCTCAGGCTTCTTATAAACTTTTATAATTTATATTAGTCCATAATTCTCGTCTGTGTTAGCCACGTGGCTTTCATCAACAAGGTATTCTCATCTTGCTTCCTCTGTGTCTGGGTGACAACTGCAGACTGAATCTTTCCTCTTCCCAGAATTCTCCTGCTCTCCTTGCCCCGCCTCTACTTCCTGCCTGTTCACCCCACCTATTCTTCCTGCCTGGCTACTGGCCAATCAGCATTTTACTGAACAAGTACAAGAAGCAAATCTTTACAGGGTAAAACCATTGCCCCACAGCACAACCATAGATAGCTAGTAACTACCTCATTGGATGGTGCAGTTCTAATGAGCCAACTGTCCTATAGAAACTATGAACTTTCCTACAGTTACCTATGCCTTTTAGGCTAACAGAGAAGGAGTCTAAGATGGTTCAGCAATTTCATTCCTGTGTAATTCCAGATTATATAGTACAGCTGTGTAGAATCCAGATTTCCTTCCAATAAAATCTGCCTCTGAGAATCTGAAATATTCCTTATCCTGAGAGCATGGTGTTGGAAAAAATAGCTTTACCTTACATACCCTAGAGCTCATGAAGGTAACTGTTTTATTTTTATTTCTTTTGCTGTGATTTAAAAAAACTGACAAAAAAAGCAGTATAGGGGAAGAGGGACTCATTTGGCTCATACTTCCAGGTTGCAGTCTGTCACTGGTAGGAATTTTAAAGCACAAGTCACGTCATATCCATAGGCAAGAGCAGAGAGAAACGAATACACATATGATCACTTGCTTGCTTGTGCTCAGCTCCATTCCTCTACCCTGACACCATTCAAAACTCCTTGCCTAGGGAATGTTGCCACTCACACTGGGCTGGGTCTTCCCACAGCAGTTAACTTAAGACAATCCCCACAGACATGCCTACACGCCAACCCAATGTAGACAGTCCTGCATCAAGACTCATCCTGGGTGATTCCAAGTTGTGTCAAATTGACAAGGCTGTTCATCACAGCAGATAATCTTAAATATTCTAGAAATTGTTTTGTCCAGCTCCTCCTGTGGTAGAAAAGCAATCTTGACAGTCACAGTGAGCATTGTCTACCTTCCAGGTGGCCTTCTTTCTAGTGAGCCCCCTCTCCCTCTCAATCCCATGCTTTACTGGGATTTATGTTAATTACAAATGCTCAACCAATAGCTCAGGCTTGTTACTAACTAACTCTTACAACTTAATTCATTTCTATTAACCTATGTGCTGCCATGAGGCTCGTGGCTTTTACCTCTGTCCCATTTTGTGTGTCCAACTCATTCTTCATCCAGCTGGCAAGCCTTCTGACTACTCCCTTGCTCATCCCATCATCTCGTTTGACTTTCCCACCTAACTTTAACCTGTTCAGCTATTGGCCAGTCAGCTTATTTATTAAACCAATCATGGCAACATATCGTCATGCAGCGTATAGAAGGATTATTTCACAGCAGAAAATGGCTTTAAATTTTTAGTTTGTGCTTGCATTTGTTTTTGTGATGCCCAACTACCAGTCCTTTACCAAGCCTTGTCTCCTATATACGTCATTTATCTCCCCACCCATTTCTTCCTGGAGATGATCAGCACTTCTCAAACTCTTATTTTCTTGTCTTCCTTCCTGCAGCCACTAACGTCATTCGAGTTCTCTTCCTACGTGTCCCATTATCTCTAAAGCATAAGCCATAGTGGGGCACAGCTTTTCAGTATGTCCCACCTGACCCACCCCCCTTAGTGTTAGATCCTAGACCCGCAGAAGTGAGTGCTCTAAACTCGGAGCAGCTGGGGGTGGGAGGGGGGGATCCCTGTGCCCTTGAATGAGAAGTGTCTATGGGAGAGGCTAGCTTGATTTGATAGTTAGGAAAGGGAGATTTTCAAGTTTCAGCCTCTTGAAAGAAAATGATGCTCTTGATTTTCTCCTGTCATTTTCACTGCTTAAAATGCTCACAGTGCCGATGATCATAATATAGATTATGAAATCGCAGCAATGCGGCCATTCCCATTTTGTAGTTGTAGCTTATAGTATTCAAACTCTGGGACTAGTTAGTGGTGCTGAGGCAGCTCGCTCTCTTCTCCTGGTTACACCCAAGCCCCTCCCACCTTGTCTTTGCCATGTAGTCCGTCTTGAAGGAGCCATTCCCTTGACAGTTCCCTGGATTGCTCTGGCATCCGGGAATCCACCTGACTGAAGTCAGCCTGACTTTACGGGAAGAATTTTAGAGCAGGCCCCAGGATTGACAAGCCTGTTTCCATGGTACCCAACCACTTCTCTGATGCCTAGAGGAAATGAGTGCTTTAGTCAGATTCATTACTGGTTGTTCACATTCAGCCCAGCTGCAGAAAATGTGGGAACCTAAGAGAAGGCAAGTGTAACTTTGGGTGAACCACATGTAAGGTCAGAGGCCAGGACCCCAGGGTAGCGCTTGCTCAGCAAATCTGAGGCCCAGCTCTTGAGTACCAGTGACTCTCAGCACTGTGAGCTCTCTCAGTTACTGGCTTCAAACACATGCAGCAGAGAGTATCCAAGGCTTTCTTCCTATTGGGAAGCAGTTGAGTTCCTTCTACATGCCGCAGAAGGAGAGTGCTTAGTTGCAACTCACCAGAAGATTCTGTGCTGGCATGGATGACTTACTCGCCGCTCCCCCCAGTCGTGAACGTCAAGCAGGAAGCTCTTCCACTTGCCTCACGCAGCTATAGGCTGGCTGTAGGCGCTCCAGTGGACTGCCTGAGGTGTGGTACTTCTGCTCATTCACACAGGTTCACCAGAGCCTTGAAAATGGGCTTGAAGGACTTCATTTTAACTTTGCTGCCTACACTAGAGGGCTGGGTTGTGAGCACCACCTAGTGGTACCAAAGTGGAACTAATCATAAAACGAAACCTGTTTGCCCACAGCCCTTAGAGGACCTCTGTCATTTTAACTTTCCACACAGAATGATCCTAGGCCTCCATCAGGATAGCCCCATGGTTTTTTCCAAAAGAACATTCACCATCCATTTTATTTCCTCATTCCCAGTCTTCCAGGAAAGGATGACCAGGCTACACAGCCTCCCCCAAGCACCAGCCCTGACCTCTACTGATAGATCTTCTCGTTGCTCTGCACTATCTTCTTAGGGTACAGGGATAAACTGCACCATTGTTTTGCAACAGCCACAGGGCAGCCGAGTCCCCTGGCTTTGTTCTCCTCAGCAACAGATGCAGCAGTTGTCCCCGGGGCCCCACACAAAAGGAAAACTATCAGGTATTTTGAATGTTTCCAGATCACTATTCTGTGTCTGACTCCCAACCTCCACACATCACACACCACCACAGCAGTCCTGTGGGCTCATATGCTTGGCCTCTGGCTAGCATTCAGCTGATCACACCATAGTTTGCTCACTGTTTCTCGGCTCTTTGAGGCTCCCTGTAAACTCTACCCCCATCCCAGTTTGGGACTATATTAGTTACTTTTCACTATGACAAAATGCATGGCAGGAGCAACTTAAAGGAGAACTCTATGGGAGCTCATAGTTTCAGAAGAGGGTGCAGGCCAGCGTGGCAGAGGAGGGACATGAAGGGACACACTCCTGTCTGTGGCAGAGGGAGTCTGAGGTGACTTCTCACACCTGATGGATCAGGAAGCAGACAGCTTGGGCCAGAAACAGAAGCAGACATTACCTGCAAGGCCAATGGCTCACTTCTGCTAGCTAGGCCACTGTGCCAAGGGCTCTAGCTGGGGACCCACTCTTCAAGAATGCACGTCTGTGGGGGAAGTTTCACGTTCAAGCCACAGCGAGGATCTTTGCACAGTGAAGCCCATTATTATTTTTTCTTTACATAATCAATAGTTAACGGCGTATCAACCCACAGCTGTTCCTGAAACGTTCATAAAGGATGCCTGTGTCTCTGTACCAAGACCAGTCAACTCCCAGTGACTGCTTCTGTAGGATCTGTGCCCCCATCTGTGGAGAATCTCTTACAGAATACAAGCTCCCTGAAAGCCACATCCATATATCGCCTCGCCTGCCTTCTCTGATGGGAGAGAATTAAATTGTCCTGGTTTAATAAACTCTCCTGGAGTCTCATATTCTCTTGAGTAACTCTGAAGTAATTGTTTCTTCCCCCATTGCTAAGACTAATATTGAATTAAGTACTTAATAAAAATTTTTCCATCTTAAATAATTGGTTCTGTTCCATTATTTTATGATAACAATTTGTTAATGCTAGCAATTATGTCAAACAACCATGAGTCTTTCCAGGGGGTGGGATTCCATACCATCCAGCCTGCATCGTGGGATTGTTTGCTTGATTCCGACAATCCTGTCACCATTCTGGCTTGGCATTCTCATCCAGATGTCAACTTGTTGAACTTGATGGCAGAGACAGAGTAACAAAACAGTGAAGCAACATTCTTTCTTTCTTTTTAACAGCTTGTTAAAAAGCATGACTACCTAGCTCCTGGTCCTTCTCCTTAGACCTTTACCATGGCAGGAAGAGCTTCTGTGAGCCATGTGGGCTGTCCTTGAGGTGACTTTTGTGTCTCAGGAGATTATTAGAATCATTGGGGACCAAGACAATGCCCACATTGCTAGCTACATTTACTATCTTGCTTTCTGGCGTTCTGGCACTGGATACCTAGGTTGCCCTGCAGCCTCTGTCTTAGAGGCTCCAGAGGCCTCTGCCCTCATGAGGAGTGCTACTCAAAGATCCCTATCCTTATAGAAGTCATGAAAACATTTCCATGGCTTCCTGCATCCATGACAAATACACCCTTTCTGGGTCCTATGAGTCGTGTAGGCAGATAAGTGTGTCATGAAAAGAGGTTCAAAATAAGAGCCAGGCCTGAGTCCTGGAATCAATTCCACAATGGGTTGAACAACCCCAATAATTATTTCTGCTTTCTGAAATTTGGTTTCAATATATAAAGATTTTACCAGTCCGCTTGTTATTTTGTCTGATTGTTGTTTAGTTTCCCCCAAATGGGAATTGATCTGAGGTAGTGTTGGCTGGAAGGAAACTGCTTAAACTTTGTTATAGACGCTCTATTGGTCCCAACAGATGGGAATAAAATCTCGGTTTGTCACTTGTTTCCTTCACTGCTTCTAACCTTCCCTAACCTCCTTCCTTGACAGGAGGCAGACCATGGCACAAGGCCTGGGAAGCCAACAGTGCCCAGGGTCTGCAGACAGTTTGATGCCATTGTATTCACTTGTCTCAAGAGTACTTTCTATATGAGATGCTTAGGGTTGCTGTTCCCCCCACTTCTGGGCTCCCTTGGGAATAAAAGGAGACATAAAAGGACACTCTTGAGTGTATGGAATGTCAAGTGCTTCCATCAAATCTGAGATGTGCAGAAGCATCACTCGTGGGACGTAAAGGGTCAGAATTTGAAAGTACCTGCCAAGTTTCTACCTCCCCTTGAAGACCTAAATTCCATGATGTGTCTTGTTTTAGAAAGCAGAGTCATCTCTCCCAGTCCTTCCATTTGGGGACAGAAAATGAAGGGTGATCTGGATCACCTTGCTTCTCCTTCCCACCCTCACCCACCCCAATCTTCATACAATTCTCCTTTAACTATCAGTAGTCAAAGACTATAGAAATTGTTTGCCCACAGGTACCTGGCATTCCAGCCAATCATGAATGTCACCATGCCAGCAGCAAGCACCGGCAGCACATCATCTTAAAACACTATACGTGCAAATGTGTGCACACATCTCTAACTGACTTTCTTTTTTTTTCACAGTTCATTTATGATGAAAAAGTTTCTTGGTAAGTACATTTTTGTTCCTTCCAATTGTACCTTTTAATGATACAGAGCCAAATGCATTGTAGGCTGGAGATGAGGTTTAGAAAGGGAACAGGACAGCAAGATGGCTCAGCCCGTAGAGGTACTTGCTGCCAATGCCAGCAGCCTGGGTTTAATATCTGGAAGCCATGTGATTGAAGGAGAGAACTGACTTACACACTGACACCTAGCATGCGTGTGTGCATGTGCACGCGTGTACACACACACACACACACACACACACACAATTTATAAAAGGAAATAAATGTCATGACAACTTGGAACAACAAGGATTTCTTAGGACCCGCCCATTCTTCCTCAACAAAGACATCAAATTACCTTTTACTTAGCTTTTCCCTTGGGCTGCTGGTGTGATGGGATTCATATCTTCATATCCATATGTCTTTATTGTGGAGGTTGGATGCTGTCAATTTTCTGTGTTCTTCTATAGTCAGCCATAGCTGACCCTAGTTGTTGTTTGACTAATCTTTTTATATCCTTGTCAATCAGATTTCCATTAGCACAGCAAAGTAACATAGACAATCAACTTATAAAGAGAAAAATTTATTTTTACTCCCAGTTTGAAGGGTTCCAGCCCATGTTCTGCTAGCACATCATGGTAAAAGGGAATGCTTGGAAAAAACAAAACTGTTCACACATGACCAGAAAGCAAGCCCACTGTTTTCTTCCAGGACACACCCAAGGACCTCTCACTGGACCCCTACCTCTACCAGTTCCCAACAGCATCAAGCTGGGAATCAATTCTTTAGCACTCTGGCCATTGGAGGAACATTCCAGATCTGAGCTGTAGGTAGCAGGAGGTAGACCAAGTTCAATATTCCAAACCTCAGTGACACGTTAAGAGTCAGGATCCAAGCACGACACGGACGGTTATCCCATTAAAGTGCTGCTGAGACTCTAAAAGGCAACTCGTGGTTCTGAGGCTGTGGTGATTTAGATAGAGGATGTTGTTCAATTAAATATACAGAGGGATATTTGCATTTTAATCAACCGTTCAAACCCCCATTCTCATAATGAGTTTTGAGCAAGTCTAGTATGTTTGAAATGGAAATAGAAATTAGGTGGCCTATGCATTCTTGTTACAGTTTCCCCCCAAATGTTTGATCTGCATAAGTAGAAGAAAATGAAAAACTTCTTAGAAATAGGAGGACTCTGTAGCTAGAAACTTCCATGACATTACCT
Source organism: Dicrostonyx torquatus (assembly GCA_028555095.1). Classification (NCBI taxonomy): domain Eukaryota; kingdom Metazoa; phylum Chordata; class Mammalia; order Rodentia; family Cricetidae; genus Dicrostonyx; species Dicrostonyx torquatus. Next base: position 13,153,737 of record JAQHUG010000009.1, read on the forward strand.
TGAGTTAGGAGTGAGCTAGAAAAAGAGACAGAGAATTCCTGTGGCTTCACTTTCAGCGAAACGTTTTCAGCTTTGCTCTAACCCTTGGTTGGGGGCTCTATCTGAGAATAGCTCTCTGGCTTCCAGAACTTGAGGGTAGCAAGGCCTATCTCAGTGATGGGAACTGTCAGAGGGTAGTTATGCCAGCATGAGGAAATATGTTGTTGACTCCCTCTAAGACCTATCTCTCCTTTCCTTAAAAACAGCTTGTGAAATGTTTGAAAACCCAATTATTAAAAATACAGATTATAGTATGTATATATATATATATATTCTATTTTTTTAAAAAGACCCATGCTCTCCATACTTATTCACAAAAAAAAAGAAGAAGAAGAAGTCTTTTTAAGTAATAGTGATCAAAAGCCTGAAGGGGGTCAGAATGGTTAGAGCACCCCAGGTCCCAGATCTACTAAGGGTGCTGTTCTAGAGGGCAGTACAACAGGGTCACCGCTGCTGGAAAGAGCCATCCCAGGGTAGGGGAGCCCTCACTTGTGCTCTCAAAGCATCGTATTGCTGCATGAGAACTATGTCAGAGAGAGACGATGCAGTGTCCTGATAAACAAGCTTTAGCTGGCACCCTCACAGAACCCTTTAAGATACCTAACGTGTCTTAGTGGCTTAGCTAATTTCCTCTTCATTCCAAAGGTGTCTTAGTCACTCTTCTATTGCTGTGATGAAACACTATGACTAAGGCAACTCTCGGAGGTTTAATCCATTATCATCATGGCAGGAATCATGGTGGCACACAGGCAGACATGGTAGCTGAGAGTCCTACATCTAGATCTGCAGGCAGAAGGAAGAAAAGAGAAAGCCACTGGGCTTCATTTGGGCTTCTGAATCTATCCCCAACCCCCCACCCATGACACACTTCCTCCAATAAGACCACACCTACTCCAACAAGGTCACACCTCCTAATCCCTCTCAAGTAATGACACTCTCCAATGACCAAGCATTCAAATATATGAGCCTATGGGGGTCATTCCTAGTCAAACCACCATAAAAGGCTTCTCTCTCTCTCTCTCTCTCTCTCTCTCTCTCTCTCTCTCTCTCTCTCTCTCTCTCTCTCTTTGTGTGTGTGTGTGTGTCTGTGTCTTTGGGGGGGAGGAAGGGAGGCAGTTGTTAGGTAAACTTATGCTATGATGAAAGCCTAAATTCTATTACAGGGGATTCTAGATTATACAAAGTAACAGGCCATATGTGCCTACAGTCCAAGCACCAGCAGGCCTATACATGGAGTCAGGAGTGTGGAGTCAGGACGGTCACAGATACATGAGTTACAAAGGGAATGTGGCTTGATGCTAGCCTTGTGGGGGTGTCTTTGCTTCCAAAGACCTGAGCCACAGGCTTCCAGGGCCCAGAGTCCCATCATTCTCAGAGTGCTGGCCTGTTGTGTAACCACTGTTATTGCATGCATGGGCTGACAGAAAGAATTTCTCATATGAGTGAGGCCAAGAAATTAAAATCTGCACCACTGGCCCTTTGCTGCTCTGGGGCTTCTAGGGAATGCAAAATACATTGATTGAATATGAAGATGCTTTTTACTGTTTGCTTCCCCTGTCTTCCTACCTACTAATCACTGATTTTTTTTTTTCTGGATGTGGGCAGGAGCTGATCTCTCTCTTTAAAACCAGACTCTGGAGTGTGCACAGCAAAAGCACAGCAGGGTTTTGGTGATACCTCACAAACTGAGTTCCACCCTTGTTACAGGATAGTCCAGCAGCCCCTAGAGAGATTAAGACAGGGGATTAATTCACTTGAGATCTTCAGTAGGACCCTGATTGCAACTGTGTTGATTTTGAAACAAGAGTGCTCTTTAGGAAATGAATATTGCCAAATACAAATGCAGTGCTTTCTCAGGATTTGTGAAGAATTGGTTTCAGGACTGCTGAGGATACTAGAATCTGTTGTTCCGGTTCATATGTAAAATGTCATGGTATTTACACACCTTCTTCTGCATGCTTTAAGACACCTGCAGATCACTAATACCCAATGCAATGCAAATGTTTAAATAGCAGGGTTGAAGTGTTCTCGTGTATTGCATAGTGCTACACTAAGTTATTCAGGGAATCGTCTTTGTTTAATTTCCTGTTGCTTTAAAAAGAAAAATACCCTGACCAAAGCAGCTCTGGGGAGAAGAGGGTTTATTTTAGCCTAAAGTTCCAGGATAGACTAGCAGGGAAGTCACAGCATCAGAATCCTAAGAGCATTGGTCACATTACGCCTATAGTTGGAAGCAGAGAACAATGAATAGTGAATGCATTCTAGTGTTAAGCTCACTTTCTCCATCCTTATACAGTCCAGGATCTACTGCCCAGGGAATGATGCCACCCACAGTGGGCATCTCTTCTCATGAACTCATATTTTCCTTCTCACAGGCCAACCTAGACATCCTTCCCAGGTGATTCTGGATTGTGTTACATTGATACTACAAGTGACCATGAGAGAAATGATGATAAAAGTAACTATATATGTTCAGTAAAGACAATATTTTAAGAATATTTTCAACCTGTAGTTGCTTGAGTGACAGATGTAGAACCTGCAGATAAGCAGAACTAATTGTATACAAAAGCCAGCTGTCCCTGCCATACCTGAATGAGATTCCTTCACCATTCTTAAAGCCCATTGTGTCATATCCTCATGTTCACGCAAGAAGTGGGAGCCAGCAATCAGTGAGAGGCTCTTAATAGAAGATGATTTTTAACAAACAAACAAACCACTGTGTATCTCAAATGCACCATGGATGTTCTCCCAGCCCTTCCCCTAATAGTCCTAAAATGGCTCCTGTGGTTCCAACCATCACATCTGTGTTCAAGACAAAGAGGGAAGAATAAAAGGTGTCAATGTTGCCAGGTGGTGGTGGCGCATGCCTTTAATCCCAGCACTCGGGAGGCAGAGGCAGGCAGATCTCTGTGAGTTCGAGGCAAGCGAGTTCCAGGACAGGCTCTCAAAACTACAGCGAAACCCTGTCTCCAAAAATAAAAAAATAAAATTAAAATTAAAAAAAGAGGTGTCAATGCTTTACTGAGACCCTTCCATCTTACATATCTTTGGTAAGATGATGGCCAGGACAGGACTAACAATTACAATGTCAGACTAATTGCTATTGATTCTGGAAACTGAAGGTGGGACTTATCTTTCTTGAGGTCACTTGTTGCCTCGGTGTAGTGGAGTTCTATTCCTGGGCAAGGGATAGGGAATAGCTTTCTGTTAGGTAATATTCCTAAAGACGCTTAAAACTGAAGACATGAGAGACCCCTCTGTTAGGTCACCCTGCGGGACAAGGCCTGTGGATCTGTGGTAGCAGATCAGCCCAGCCACAGTGTCAGAAGGAAACTGAAATATATGTCAAGATTCCAGAGGCTGGAGAAGAAACTGAAATATCCAGAGGGGTGTTCTTGTAGTAAGTGGTATGGGCCACATCCTGACACCCTGCTCCCAGCTGCCCAGCTAGCTTAACCCCCAAAATAACCACATGGAAATTGTATTAATTAAACAGTGCCTGGCCCATTAGTTCTAACCTCTTATTGGCTAATTCTTACATATTTGTTTAACCCATCTCCATTAATGTTTATTGCCACTGGACTGTGACTTACCGGCATGAGTCTAACCAGCATCCATCTCAGGCAGGAGAAACATGACATCTGCCACACTTCCCTTCTTCCCAGTATTCTGTTCTGTCGACTCCGCCCACCTAAGGGCTGCCCTATCAAAAGACCAAGGTAGTTTTCTTTATTCAACAATGAAAGCAACACAAATACAGAAGAACCTCCTACACCAGTTCTGGTTTCTTCCTCTGAGTTCCTCAAGTTGTGACGATGGGAGACAGAAGTAGCTCTGGGAAACTGTCTGAGAATGCCTCCAGCTACACCTAGGGGCCTGTCAGGAGCTAGATCCATTACGGAGGTACCAATGGTTCTCACTGGTTGGTGGGCAGGCCGTGGATGTGTTAACAGAGGTCATTTGGAGATGCTCACGAACTAAGGAAGGATATATGTAGAGGGAACCATGAAGACCCCTGGTGATCAGCTAGGCAAAGCAGCCAAAGGATTGGCGGGCGGCCACAGAAGCTTCAACAGCCCATGTGTTAGGGAAGGCCTTGGCAAGCCCACAAAGGAAACCAACAACGTAGACATAAATGGGGTCTCTCACCCTTGTGATCCTAAAGAATGGTCAACAACCAGCTTAAGAAGGGCTTGCTTTGAGTTAAAAACAAACAAACAAACAAACAAACCTCAAAGAATGAGAACGATTATAAGTAAAAGTGTTAAGCAAGTACTGGATTTAAGCTGGGCATCATGACCCATACCTGTATATCCCAGCACTCTGGAGGTAGAAAGTTTACAGATCTGAGGGCAGACTGGAATACCACACGGGAAAAAGAGGAAGAAAGGAAAGGGGAGGAGAGGGGAAGAAGAGAGAGAACTGACCACTAAATTTGGTTCTTTTCCAGTGATCTCACACTGTGTCTGTTACAATGCACCTTTCTTTAGAGTGACCTAACCACGAAGTTCCTTTCCCATGTATGCCTGCTAAGGAGTGGTGCAGTGGCAGGGAAGGGATATCAGACTAAAGGCTCTTTCCTGGAGACTGGAGCCAAGAACTCTGTGAACCTGGGACAGTTGGGATGCCCAAAGGCCTCTCATACCCCAAGTTCTTTCTACTTGGATAAAACCATGTTAGTAAAATCATTCTTAAGTAGGCATGGGAGAACTCTGTGTGGACTCAGGGTTTTCAAGACTGGTCCTATTTTAGTTAGTCTATATTGGTTATATAAAATAATGGACTTCATTATTACTTTCCTGTATATGTATATCACATACTTTGATCTCATTCATCCCATTGTAATCCATTGCCCCTTCTGCCCTCCACTGCCCCCTTCCCAACCATGCATTTCACTTCTACTTTTATGTCTTATTTTTCATCTATATTTCATATATGAGAAAGAAACGTAATATATGTCTTTTTGAGTATGGCTCATTTTTCTTGATATGACCTCTAGTCTCATCCATGTTTTTCTGCAAACAATACAGTTATATTCGTGTTTATGGATAAATGATTTGCATATATGCACCACCATTTTTTTATTCTTCTGCTGGGCTGGTTTCTAAGCCTGAGTGTGCAGGTGCCTCTGCTGCAGCCTATTGTATTCTAGCCTTTCCCCCAGGCAAAACCACCTAAATTTCCCCACCATTTTATAAACGTAACAGTACAAATCCCTACATATTCTTTATATAACCAGCCAGACAATTTCTCTGGGATTAAAGAAAGACTAAGAGACCTGCAACTTCCTCCTCAGGCCTCCCCAATCCTCTTCTCTCCAAACCAAACATGCTCCTCCTTCAGCTAGTTTAATCCTGTGGCGAAACGGGTCCAAAAACCAAGTCCCCTGAGCTCTAGCTGGAAGTTACTAAATAAAGAAAGCTTTTTTAAAAATTGCAATCCTAAGAAGTGAGGACATTCCTATTGGCTCAGTTGTTTTCCTTCCTTTTTCTTGGCCGTCTCACCTCTTGTCCTTTTTTGCATTGGTTTGGGGTTTCTACTTTTACGTTGTGGATGCAGGGTCTCCTCTGTAGCCCAAACTGACCTAGAACTCACTCTGTAGTGCACTTTCATGGATGATAGGCATAAGCCAGTGTCTACCATACCTAGCTCCCTCTCACTCAGTCTTATACTTCCAGGCACCTTCCCACCCAAGAAGGTTCTAGATCTCTGCCTTGCTGTCTTGGACACTACCTGACTCTCTCCATGACTCTGCTTATCTCTGCCTCTTTCTTCTCCCTGTCTCTTTCTGGCCACACTCCTCTGCATCCAACCCCTCCTCCAGCCCCCACCACTACCACCACCCACTCGCTGATCAGTTCCTCTGGTGTGTCTACTCTTAGTAAGCTCTAGATAACCGTAGCGAGTAAACCACAGCAGATTCATGCAAGTACTTGTATGCTCAAGGGCCTCCCACTTCCCCTGGGGCTCTTTGTGGTGAGCAGACAGCAGAGCTGCATCTTCCCTTCAGGTGAGAAGGAAAGATCTATGCAACATAAGCACTTGCATAGACTGGGAACGTGTGTAACTGGTCTACCTTGCCATCCTGGCCCTTGACATCAGATACCTCCAGCACCGGCTGACATGGCTTGGCTGTTGGGCTTGCCATCTCTAACTGTACTTTGTCCTGTGCAGGTGGGAATCCCTAGTCCTTGTGCTGATGTACCTCATCTATATCGTCATCATGAAGTAAGTAAAACACTTGCCATACTGTGTAAGGATGTAGAAAGAAGAGTGGTGGTGGGAAGTGGGACTCACATTCAGAGTCTACCACCACACACCCAGTGACTGTTGGGCATCTCTATCATTTTTATTAGGAATCATAAAAATGATCCTTCGACTCATATTTGGTGACAAAAATCAACACTTCCATATTTCATTCAGGAACTCTCTAGAACCTGCCTTTTTCTTCAGAATCTGTGCTTTTACCTTTATTAGAATGAAGGTGAAACCCAGCAAGTTGTGATTCTATACTGTGTTTGGGATGATGGGATGAGAGCGAAGTGCCTGAAACCGTACAGACTTCCACTACTCCCGATGTATCATCCGTTGCTGTGCAACAGATTATCCCAGAATTTAGTGGCTTAAAAACCACAGATATGTATTATCTGAGAACTAGAAAACCCAGAGCTGCTTCAGTGGGAGGATCCTGGCTAGAAGTCTCTCATGAGCTTGCCTGAGAAACATGATTAGGGCTGAAGCCATGAAGCTGACCAGGCTGGGAGGAAGCAGTGAGAATCGCTGGAGACATCCCCACTGTGGCACTCATTAGTTCACCTTCTTTAGAAATTCTTTTGGAAGCTCTAAGTTTGGGTTCCTAGAGTCAAGAATCCTCTTCTTTTTAAGAAACTGATCCTGCAGGGATTGAGAAATGTCATACAGTGTCTCTTCTGTGCTAAGCATTTGGGTTCTCCAACCCTGGTTCTGACAGCTATGTGTACCAGCATGCATTTAATGGGGGCTTTGCAAAATGAGGTGGTCCTTACACACAGGTGGAAAAGAAAGGGGAGTTGAGGAATGTTGCTAGCAGGCTTTTGATAGCCATTGCACCCTCTGACCCGGTCACCATAAAGCCACAAATTGCAGGTCATACATGTACACATTAAGGTAACAAGCGAACCTCTACCCCAAGTCACACCACATTTAGCAGCTAAAAGAATTTTGTTTCTGCTGAGGCCTCAGCTTTCCCACCATTCCAGATGTTCAGACCAGCAGGACACAAATAAAATTGCAAATAACAGCTCCTGCTCTCATGGAATTCTCTGCATAATTCCATCCCAAGTTCTAAATAGAAATCTCTGCTCTTTAGCCGCCCCTCTCTGCAATCAGAGGCTCTGATCACTGGGTTTTATAAAATCTGATTTATAAAATTGCATGCTTCACAATAAAATAGCTTCAGGGTGCAAGCACAAAATTTAAAACATTCAATTAAAAATATAAAACAGTGCCACAGTCATGGGAGGGAGGAAAACCCAACAGCATATATTAGACTCTTCAACTACCTCCTGGGTAGCTAGCTTATTTGAATTTAAGCATTCTGTCTGAAAATTCAAAAGCCATTTTTGCCTGGCCAAATAGGTAGAAAGAGAAATAGAGCTACGTGGCACATGCAGCCTTGGCAAAGATTGACCTTTATTCACCCTGGTCACTTCTCTGGGATGAACTTTGTAGGTGCGGCCATATGGTCTTGTGGATTAGAGTGAAGTGCTTCCTGTTAGCCCCTAGCAACAGCTCTCACCAGCCGCTGAATAGCCTTGGGGATCTGACTAGATTTTTCAGCCATTTTAATTTTGGTTTTCTCCTCTCCAAAATAAAATGAATAATAGTTCCTACTTCAGTTGGTTCTTCACCTGGACAGGGTGTAACCAGTTAGTTTTCGCTGTCATATCTGGTTTCAAAAAAGCCATCACTTGAAACTAGAAAAAAAAAAAACCATCCTGAGTGAGGTAACCCAGACCCAGAAAGATGAGCACAGTATGTATTCACTCATAAGTGGATAATAGCTGTAAAGCAAAGGATAACGAGCCTATAGTTCATGATCCTAGAGAAGCTAAATAACAAGGAGAACCTTAAGAGAAACATATAATAGATCCACCTGGAAAAGGGAAATAGCCAAGATCGCCTGACAAAACTGGGGGCATGGGGTTATGGGGAGAAGAAAGGGTGGAAGAGATGAGGAGAAGAGGAGGGGAGAGGAGAACTTGAGGGAACGAGATAGTCGAGATGGAGGAAAGACAGAGATAAGAGCAAGGAAGGAGATATTTTGATTGAGGGAGCCATCATGGGGATAGCAAGAAACCCGGCACTAGAGAAATTCCCAGGAATTCACAAGGATGATCCCAGTTAAGACCCTGAGCAATAGAAGAGAGGGTGCCCGAACTGGCCTTGCCCTGTAGTCGGATTGATGAATATCTTAAATGTCACCATAGAACCTTCATCCAGCAACTGATGGAAAGAGGAAGAGACCTGCAGTGGAGTACTGGGCTGAGCTTCCAAGTCCAGTTGAAGAGTGAGAGGAGTGAGAATATGAACAAAGAGGTCAAGACCATGATGGGGACACCCACTGAAACAGTCTACTTGAGCTAATGGGAGTGTATCAACACCAGTTGGGCAGGGAAGGAACCAGCATAGGATGAAACTAGACTCTCTGAATGTGGGTAACAGTTGTATGGCTGGGACAGACTGGGGCCACTGGCAGTGGCACCAGGATTTATCCCTACTGCTTGTACTGGCTTTTTGGGAACCCACTCTCTTTGGATGGATACTTTGCTCAGCCTAGATATAGTAGGGAGGGTCTTGAACCCTCCCCAAAGCAATGTGTCTTACCCTCTCTGAGGAGTGGGTGGGGAGTGAGGTGGGGGGAGCATGGCGAGAATGGGAGGAGAGGAAGGAGTAGGAACTGAGATTAGTATGTATAATGAAAAAAGAGTTTGTTTTCTTTTTTAAAAAATAAAATAAGCAAAACAACAACAAAACAAAAAAGCCATCACTGAACAGTAATTTTTTAAAGCCTTCATTTTATGGTACTGTTATCCTGTTATTAAAACCCCAACAAATTAAAAAGATGCTATTATCCTTTGAGAGCAAACCCTTGTACAAGTTGGTATCTTTATGGGGAAAACAGTTTCTAAGATAGCACAAACACTGCTTCCAGCTAGATATGGATTTAATTCCAGTACTTCTGAGGCAGGAGGATTGCCAGCCCAGAGTCATGTGTTCTATATAGAACATTCAGGATTACCCTAGAAATGCACAGTGAGACACTGAAAGAAAAAAAAGAGCACTGCTTTTCTCCCTGATATCGGGAAAGGTAGTCATACTGAACCTAGAAAACCTTTCTATTAGGTGAATATTAAATATAAGCAAACATTGACAGAATGACAAGCCTCACATGATCACCTTCAGCCCCAACCCATCAGCTGAACCTTGCTCCATGTGGATCTGTTTCCCTCCCTCTGTGTAATTTTGAAGTCCCGGGCATTGTTTCATGGTTCACCATGAATATTTCAGCATGTGTTTCTAAAAGGACTCATTTTTATCCTAGCCATGATTATTATTGTACCTAAAACAAATGCTAATTTCTCAATATCCCCGATAGGCACTCAGTATTCCAACTTCCTAAAGTGTTGTTCTGTCCTGCTTCTCAGTCTTCTTTGGGTCTCATACATATTGTAAATGTTTCTCAAGTCAGAATCCAAATGAATGATGTTCAAAATTATTTTAGTTGGGAGCAGCCCACTTTGCAGCTCTTTCCACCTGTAACCACTCCCCTGGGCTGTATGTGTATATGTGTGTTTGTCCTTGTAGTTTATTCTTAGGCAGAGTTTGGTTGTTAGCCTACAGAGATGCCCATGGCTTGGATTTTATTCCATGACATACCAAAGCCAGCTCCTTTGTTCTCTGTGTGCCCTGCATGTCCACATTTGATTTGAATCAGCCTGAACTGTGCTAGCGAGCACTGCACGTCTAGGTCACCTTCCCCCTGTGGTGGTGGTGGCCATTGATGCTCAACATCTGGAGCCATTGTTTCATAAAGGCTACAGTATAGTGGTGTTCTGATTCTGTCCCATGTAGGCATCCTGAGGATCTAGGATCGGCTGACTGGGTCCCTTTTCAGAGCCTACATCTATCACTCTTGATAAGTTCCCTGTTTTCCCTGGTGCCAAAAAGGAACAGTCACAGGCTCCAGAGAATTCAGGAAGGGGTCCATGCAAGAGAAGGTTCAAATGTGGAGCACCCCCACCACACCACACCTGTCTCTACCAGGAAGTTATGAAGTTCCCACAGTTATTGCTCCCACAGAGGTACTGACTGAAAAGCTGGGCACAAGAATGCAGCAGGAGGGAGCAGTAAGGGGCCTTCTGTCTTAGAGCAAAAGGAATGAGGGACAGAATGAAACAGGTTTTAGGTGATTTCTGGCCCAGCCTGAATTCCAGTGGGAGACTGGAAGTCAAACTGGGTGGAGGTGCAGCTTCAGGAGATAATACCGTGGCCAATAAGCATTATTCGAGTGATAAAAAGTGCCATTGTAGCCCAAGGTGCTCTGTAATCCCTATCGCTGCCTTTCCTTGGCCCTTGGGATTTTGAGAATTCCTCTGGGCAACTTCAGAGTAAAGGGACTGAATGTTTTCCTGCCCAAGCCATTCTAGCAACCTGCAAATACTGCTTCCCTTCAATGCTGGTCTCCTAGGGCATGCCAAAGGCACTGCATGCTCTTCTCTCACCATCACTCCAGAGCACTGGAGCCTAGAACGCTGTCATAGCCACAGACTACCTGGACCTAAAGTAAGGGTACGCAGCCACAGTGATCCTAGCAATAAAAATCTCTGACTGTGACCAGGCAGCTGTAGCTGACCATGCCCAGGCTGGAGCCTCACCAGCTGTGTCCAGCCAGGAAGATCTCAGGAGGATGCTGTGAGTCACAGAAAGGAAACCACAGGCAGTGATAGAGTCTCTCCACTTGTGCTTGCTCAGATACAACGCGTGCATACATCAGTGCTTCGAAAGGAGGACAAAAGGTGCTGGGAACATGGTCAACGGCTTGGCCAACAATGCTGAAATCGATGACAGCAGCAACTGCGACGCAACTGTGGTGCTACTTAAGAAAGGTAAAAATATCAGGTCCTGAGCCCAGGATGGGTCCTGCACTGCGAGTCTGTCTACCTTGTGCACAGACCACAGGTGGGCATTCCGGGTGGCCCTGAGAAAACAGAGAAGAGCTGGCTCTCCTGCCCTGCCCCGCCCCATGGGCCATGCCTGGATCCATTGAAATTCTCAAAGAACCCATTCTGTGAAGGTTATTTGGGCACATGGGGCCAGCAGAGCCAGGAGAGAAGAGAGATTTTGAGGTCAAGGTGGTATGACCTTGAAAAGTTACTTAATCTCTCTGGGCCTGAAAGACGCACATCATTCCTGCAATGAGTAGGGTCAGTTAAGTATGCAGAAGAGCCTAACACAGTTAATATTAACAGTTCATATGCAGAAGTGCTTCATAGTGACAGGCACTGGAGTTATCACATATATCCAAATTCGCTTTCAGACTACATTAACTCAGACAAAAGGAGAGAAAAAATTACCTTTGTTTCCAAAGTAATTCTTCTATTTAATAGGCTCTTACAAAACTGTCATTATGCATGGGAAACAGCGTGTTACCCTCTGAAAAATAACATTGTTTGTAGAAAATTTCATGTTTTTCCATGAATGTATTTCATTTTTATTTTTTAAAAAAATTTCTCTTTGAAATGTGTCCCACATGGTCACTTAAAGGGGACAAAAAACAAAGAATAAATTAGAAACTTTACAGATTATTTTCAACTATATCTCTGACTTTATACTCTTGATGACTTATTATATTTTGAAATTATATATTTAATACATTTTTCTGAAGAACTATATGTATGTTTAATGAATAACTTTGGTGTTATTTAGTACCATTCCATGTGAGGATTTTCTTTAGTCTCTCTCCTCTGAGTACTTCATAACCATAAATGGAACTCTGGGAGGGGGGCAAGAAAACTAAATAATATTAGTGCTGGGGCTGGGGGGATGGGGGGCATAGTATTGGTCATACAGTGTGAGGACCTGAGTTTGAATTCCCAGCACACACACACACACACACACACATAGCATCTGTAACATCAGTGTTGAGGTATAAGAACAAGAAGACCCTGGGAGCCTATTAATCTACTGGTCTAGCTGAAACTGCATGCTCCAGATTCAGTAAGAGAGCTGCTCTCAAAAACTAAAGTGGGAAAGGAATTGAGGAAAATGTCTTGACATCAGCTTCTAGCCTCCACACCCATATGGGCAAGTGAATCCACACATCCACACACTACACACGCACACACAAACACACACAGCAGGGAGGGATAACAATGCTAATGCTACAGAGATCATTTCATGGTTTCATGGCCTGGAAAATAGGTGTGAGTACTAAAAGAAGCTACATCTGTGTGCCTATGAGTGATGGGTGTACAGTGCTCTTCCACAGAGGGAGAGGCCTCAGATCTGAGTGGAAGGCTCGTCTGAAGTCTTCTCCTGAACACTGATCCTCTTCATTGTGGGGAGCTCGCTCCTTGTTCCCTCTGCTCGTGGGATGCCTGCAGGAACGTGCACATATCCACACCACAACCTCTGCCTGGAACGTGTCAGCTCTACAACATTTACCAGTGCATGTGGGTTACTATGCATGGGCATGATGGGTTATCAAAGATCATTGGGGTCTTTCTTGTGACCCAGATCTTGATGGTGAGAAAATAACTCTTTGTAGACAAGGAGGAATTCTCTTACTCTGCTCATTCTTGCCATATTGATGAGTAGTGTTGTAGGGGTTCAAGAAAACGCTAAAGGAAGACCCCAGATTCAAATATTATGCAAAAACAAAAGGTCATTCGTATCCAGGGTCATTCATCTGTACAAAATGGCGATGACCAGGGACAAAGGGGTGCAGACCCTTTTAAGCATAGCTAGGGAGATTTCAGGAACAGTTAGGTCATCTAAAGCATGATTGGTTAAACAAGCAGAAGTTACATTAATATATTTTTGATTGGCTGAGGTTTTAGTTTTTCTATCTTTGGGCATACTGGGACATGTCTGAGACTGTTTTAGAAGGTTACAGAAACTGTCCTTTTTGGTCACTGTCTTGTGATACTATGGGGGCTGGCTTAGCCCTCATACATGTTTTCCTCTTCAACTCTGCTGTCAGAGGCAGTATTGACTAATGGCCCTTTGTTGGGGAAAAAGAAACCTTGTTCTCTCTTAAAAAAAAAAAACAACAAAAAACCCTGAAACCTAGATCCAGTTGTAAAATGGGTGAAATTTAGACTTCTCAGTGTTTGAATAGTCTCAAGTTATTTCAAATGAACTATTAAATATGACCCATGATTTAAATATAACCCCTAATTTTGATCATTACAACCTTCAATGAATAGACTCAAGGAAGGAAAGAATGAAAGGGGGAGGGAGAAGATGGTAGGAAAGGAGAAGAGGGGAGAGTGATAAGGAAGGCATGAAAATAGGGGGAGGAAGAGAAGAAAGGAGAGAGGAGTAAGTGGGTGGATGGATGGATGGATGGATGTGTGGATGGGTGGGTGGATGAGTGGGTGGGTGAATGGATGGATGATGGATGGATGGATGATGGATGGATGAATGGATGGATGGATGGAGGTGGGTAGGTGGGTGGGTGTATTGATGGATAGATTAAAGGACCAATGGACAGATGGATGAACAGGTGCAAAGGTGTAAAGGAGTGGGTTGGGGAGAAACAATAGGAAGAAGAATGAGTGAATGGCTCTCTCCTGGGCTCCATGCTATTGTATTTTCTCTCTCACATTTCCCTAGCCAATTTTCACCGCAAAGCGTCAGTAATCATGGTGGACGAGCTGCTGTCGGCCTACCCACACCAGCTTTCTTTCTCTGAGGCTGGCCTTCGAATTATGATCACAAGCCACTTTCCTCCCAAGACCCGGCTCTCCATGGCCAGTCGCATGTTGATTAATGAGGTATCTGGAAAAGCTCAGTGAAGAAAGGGAAGTGAAGGGAGGGGAAGGGAGCAGAGGGGAAGGGGTCAGTGACCTCTGATTTAAAAGATGCAGCACCTGGCTGAGAGTTTAACAGAAGCCAAACCTCAGCCCCTTCCCAGCTTCTTTGCCCCCTGAAACATCTGTGCCCGAGCCCTCTCCCTCTCCTCAGTGTGTCAGGAGGCATAACCTAGTCCCCTCTACTTTCCATTTTATTATAATGGGAAAAAAAGCAGTTAAAGGAAAACATTGTTTTGTTTTGTTTGTTCTTAAACAGGGTCTCACATAGTCCAGCCTGGCGTCAAACCCACTATGTAGCCAAGGAGCACCTTGAACTTCTGGGTGCTGGGTCTGCAGGCTTGTGCTAACACTCTCGGCTTATGGGGCACTGGGGATTGTACCCAGCATCTCATGTTTGCTAGACAAGTACTCTATCAGCTAAGCCATATCCCCAGTCAGGACCTGTTTTCTTCTATTTGAATAAATCTCTATCTTGTAAACTTGTCTCCACGTTGCTAAGGAAAAGTTACCATAGGTTTAAAACATGGTCCCATCCCGGTGCTTTAGCTTCTTGAATATAGAAAAGGACTTCCCACAGCCTGGAGAAGAAAGATAATGTCACGGTGCGCAGGTGTCAAAGGACTGCCCACCCCAGATGTAGAAACTTTCCCAAAGGGAATTTGAAAGTTCCAGTGGGAAGGGAAAGTTCCAGTGGGAAGGTTCATTTTCCCTTCCAATGGGAAATTGTCTGACTCTGTTGTTGCTTTGAGGAATTTCTCTAACACTTGACTCTGGAGTGTTGCAGATGCATTGCTAGGGAAGACCTCCCTGCCCATGTTTTCCATCCCTCTGCCTATAGTGACAGATCACTTTCTATTTTCAGAGACAAAGACTGATAAACAGCAGGGCATATGCCAACGGGGAATCCGAAGTGGCCATCAAAATCCCAGTTAAGCACACTGTGGAGAACGGTACAGGGCCTAGCAGTGCCCCAGACAGGGGTGTGAATGGCACCCGGAGGGATGACATCATTGCTGAGGCTGACAATGAGACAGAGAATGAGAACGAAGATAATGAGAACAACGAGAACGACGAGGAAGAAGAGGAGGATGACGATGATGATGAAGGACCCTACACGCCATTCGACCCACCCTGTAAGAGGTCCTTGATCTGGCCTTGGGAAGGGAGATACCTGGGGATCCTGGGAAGACGGTCTTCACTTGGCTGTATTTTTATTATTCAGTTCCAAAAGAAATTCTTGATGGGCAGAAATGTGTCTATAGGAAGTGTCTGCAGCAGGCAGGGCTACGTTGTGAAACGTTCAAAGATGCAGGCGTGTGGGCAAGGATTGGAGCATGAGCACTTTCCACAGAGGCATTTTGTGGTTGAACGTCCCCCCTAGTCTCTTAGTCATGCTGCGGGATGCTTTGTTCTGAGGTAGAAATGCACTTGACACACATCCATAGGCAGAGGCACTTCTCTGGGGTTTCATCCAGGCTGAAAACACCCTGCCCAAGATGGCTCTGGCAGATGTGTCCTGGGTTCCTTTCTTCTCACTTCCTCCCTTGGCTTCTATTCCAGATGCTGCATCTTCCACACCCCCACTCTCTGAAGAGCAACATCCTCAGGAAACACAAACCCATGCAAAAGCTAGTGCTTGGGGCCTTAGCCCCTGGGACTGGCCAGGGACTGGCCCTGGCATGCTGGAAGAGTAGAGGCAAGATGTATAAAAGCTTCCAGGCCCTTGGCTTGTAGGGCGTGTCCTTGAATGTTCCAATAACCATGTTTTTCACCACCACCCATTAGCAGAACATGTGAACCAAACCCAAAGAATTCTGTGTCCTTGCTAGACCTTCAGGAAGAGTCTGCCTGCTTCATAAAGCCTGTACTGGTCCAGTTCCCACTCACAGACACTCAAATATTAACTAGTGTGGGCTGGCTGAGTTTGCCAGAGGGCTGCCCAAGTGAGTATTGTGTGATCAACCTGAAAGCCCATTTAGTAGCGGATGTGAGTCTGGAGTTCAGTCCTGTGCTGTTTTCAGGTGCAAGGCCTTGCAGTGTAGAAACTTGTGTCCAGGGGCACAAACAGGTAACAAGGCCAACTCAGAGCAGAACTACTTCTGAGTCCCTGCTGCTTCCCTAACACAGGAGCCTTGATAGGCACTTACCAAATCTAATAAAGAAATACCATCCAGATGCCTGTAGGCCTGCCAAAGTTAAATTGCTTCTAGTTAGTAGATTATCTCAATAGAAAAAAAAAGCATAGAAACATACAGCCCCTCCCCATCTGTGGTTTTTCACTCATTCGCGGTTAATTGTGGTCACCCACAGCCACCATCCATGGTCTAAAAATATTAAATGGAAAATTACAGAAACAGTACATATGTTTGAAATCAAGATTCAGCCAGGAACCTCCCATCATCCTGCTCTGCCCCACCTGAACCATCCCTCTGTGCAACAATGCATCCTGCACGTGCATTTCCCCTGTGCCTGTTTCTTAGCAGTCACTAAGACTACGACATGCATATACATTTGTATTATAACTATAATATAACTGTTTATAGATGCAAATGGACTTGAGCCCATGGGACTGGGCATTAAATCCATATACATTATATATACCGCTATGAATAGTGCATGTATCTATACACCTACATATAAATATACATATATTCACGAGTGACGAAAGTCTTACTGCCTACAAACAGAGATGTGTATGTAGGTAAGCACGTTTTCATAAACAACCCACTAGAGAAGGAAGTCCACCTAAATAAAATTGTATTTTGCTAGCTGGATATTTTTTTTTCTACCATAAACTTGTGTATTTGTTTTCTCTGCAATCAGAACAGAAATGAATGTTTATCATAGGTCTAAAACATTGCTCAGTTCCTTTTACTCTCTGCCTGACCTAAGCATTCTTAAAAGTCAGCAATAGAACTCCAAAGCAAGTCCTTGCAAAGGACTCTGACACTTGCCACCCTGGCTTTGTCTCCCAGTCACTGGCTGACTTCTGTGAAGCCACATCACCGCAAACACATGGCCTCCATAGAAAGGAAGTGTGCTTTTTTAATTCATGCTGTGTCCCTAGCCTGGCACAAAATGGCTTAGAGGGCACCCAACACTTATGTTCTAAGAGTGTGAATAAACATATCCCCTGGGGCTCTATTTGGAACAAATGGGAATAGAACAAAGTATTGAAAATGTCCGGAAACGCTGCTGACTTGGGAGAGGAACATACCCCCTCCTACTCAGAAACAGACGGCAAAGCTTCCTGGAATATGCGCCTTCCTGCTTCGTTCCTTCTCCAAGTCATTTTCAAAGCCTTTTTCTGTGCTGCTTGCTTTGCTCAAGGAAGGAAATCTGTTACCTTGTGCTTGAAGTCATAATTTAGACAGTGCTCTCTGTATTTCTACCTTTAGGGTTGATGTGACTAAGGAACAAGGATACAAAGTGTGACTGTACAGCTTCATGGCAGTGAAACCATTTTCCTGATTTTTTTCATCTGTCAGTGCCAAACCAGAACAGCTGAAAACCATGAAGGGGAACTTGGACCTTGGTGGCACCAGCTCACACTGTGTGCAGCTTTCTCTAATCAACCCAATCCTCCCTGCTCTCTGAGTCCCATGCCATGACCTCATCGTCTCGCTCATTTTTAGTTTCTGAGGAATATTAGAGAGCCAAGTTGAGGTCATTGCTTGTCCTACTCACTTGTTTCTTTGTAACCCTTGATTGGTAGTCTATTTCTTTCTTTCTCTGTCTCTGTGGCTCTCTCCCCCTGTTGTAATGCCAGCAAGGGGATTCCCCCTAGAGCTCCAGCTAGGTAAAGCCTTGATGCCCAACTGAAGAACTCGCATGGGACCCAAAGATCTGGCCTTATTCTGAATCCTGCAACTCTTGAAGCCCATCACAAAACAACCCGTAGACCTGCCATCTTGATGAGCAGTCCAGCTGGGCTCTAGAGTCTCGTCCCCTTGACCTTCCCCAAGTTAAATCTAACAAGCTGCATGGCACCCAATAGGAATAGACCCTCATTTTTAATAATATTTTGTCTTTACTAGGAGACTATGTTTAGATGCTTAAGTGTTTTGGCATTTCTGGTTATGCTGTAAATCATCAAGTTGTTTTAAATATTTTATTACTAGCATTGTTAATACGTTTTAGCTTAGGCAGAAGAATGTTGAGAGTGTCTGAAGAATGGGAGGGTGGTGGCAGAGCAGGAAAAATGGGAGGCAGGTGCCAAATCAGGTAGGACTTCATTGGTCATGATACGAAGATGTGGTATAAAGACAACAGACAGCGGGGGAATGTCCTAAACCAGGTTTCTTCCTAAAATTCTCTCCTTTTGCCTGCAAGTAACAAACAGATGGAAGTAAGGTAGGCATTAATGTGAGAGTCTCTTTCAGAAGCCAAGCCACCGTGCAGGGAGCTGGCCATGGAGGAAATTCCCTGGGCAGGTGTCGAGTTTAGACCTAAGAATGAAAGAAAGGGGAAGAATCAAGAATGACTTTCTGGATTTTGACTTGGGCAACCAAGTTGCCAACAACTAGCCCCCGTCCTAACATTAGCAGTCAGCTGGCCGGGGTCCCTTTGCTTTTCCTGGCTAGGAATCGTTGGTAGGCCTGGACAAGAGTTTTCCAGTGCTACCCTTTGACTGCTTTTGTGCCTCATGCTTGCAGCAGTGACCAAAGCACTAGGCAAGTGGGAGCAGTTGCATGCAGCATCCTCTCTTGTTGCAGCTCTCTCATGCAGGCCACAGTATTAGGATTTCTCCATCCTTATCAACATCCAGAGTTACAGTTCTTGGGCCTGAGTATTGAAACTCTTTACCCTAAGGGCTTGGAAGATCATTTTTCTGCAGCCAGGGTCCTGCGTTTCTCTTCTCTGGCTCTCTCCATCTTCCTATCTGTTGTCAGGCTCAGTTCTATGTTCTCTCTACTCCTACTGAGCCCCAAGGTCCTTGTTCTCTCTGGATCTTCAGTTGCCTCTTTTTTAGCTGTCAAGAAGCCTCTTGCCTTACCACCTTTGGCTGCTGACTGCTCCACTATCATCAGTGCACTGTTGTCTCTGGCACTTCCTGTTACCAGCTGAGCCCATGCCCTTAAGAGAAGTCTTTTTTGAGCCTGATGTTAAAATACCAGGGGAGGACACATAGGACCGGTGTCTTACAACCAACTCACTGAGCCGTATCATCTGTTTTTACGGCCAGAGGAAGGGTGTTTGCCCTAATCACAGCATACCTTACATGCAAATGAAGGTACTTGCATCCACCGCAGTCGAACTTGCATGCAATTTGAAGGCGTTGTATGTGTGCCAGTCACAGCAGCTCTTTTGCTGGATCTCCAGAGTGTGTGCTCCCCCTCTGGCCTGGGTAGAAATGTCTACATTATCATCTAAAGTTCAGGGAGGCTTGTAATAGCAAGATGCCTGTGCAGAGATTTGAAACAGCCCTATTACAGCTATATCTTTAGGAGCTGCAGCAATTAGCTGGGACCATTGGTGTCTGGTTGTCCGAATAGCTGATGCAGCCACCATAAGGTCTCAAGGAAGCCAGGACAGTGCAGAGAGTCCAGGAGCTGCCTGTTGGCTGGTCGTCTTGCCCATCCCCTCTCTGTCTTTGCTTATGTACAGGAAAATGAGCCCTGGAAGGAAAGCTTGCAGTAAGAGTTTCATGGCCATTAAGAATCATTTTAACAGATTTTTAGCAATGTTTAAGGCATGACTGGTGCCCCCAGGGAAAGGTGGGACCCTCGCCTATCTCACTAACATCTCATCTTTAATCCTCCCGAGAACTCTGTGAGTTCAGTGTTACTGGTTCTACACTCTACAAATAATAAAAGTAAGACTGGAGAGTTGGAGTAACTGTTCTAGTTCTGTTTCCATTGCTGTTATGAAACACTAATCAGAACCAACTTGAGGAGGAATGGGTTTTTATTTGGCTTGCATGTCCCAATCAGAGTCCATCATTAAGGGGAGCCAAAGCAAGAACTCAAGCAGAGCAAGACCCTGGAGGCAGAAACTAAAGCAGAGGCCAGGGGGAAACATTTTTTTTACATCTTTGTCCTACTATAGTCAAACTCTCTCTGGACTCCCAGCTTCCAAATAATGACATGGAGACATTTTATGATTTATGAAATCTTGGCCTTAGCTTAGGTTTGTTCCTAACTAGCTCTTAAAACTTAAATTAACTCATTTATATTAATATATATTCTGCCACGTAGCTTATTACCTCGCCTCAGTACCATATGCCCAACTTTTGCATGACTAGTGAATCCCCCATTTCAGATTCTTTTTCAGAGTTCTTATCTCTGTTCTGAAATCCTCCTATCCTTTCCTTCCAAGCTATTGGCCGTTCAGCTCTTTATTAAACCAATCAGAAGATGCCTTAGGCAGGCAAAGTAAAACAGAAACATTTTCACACAGTGTACAAAAAGATTATTCCAACACCCCCTCATGTCTTCACAGCCTACTTTCTTCCACAGCCCAGGACCACCTATCCACGGGTAGCAATGCCCACAGTATACTTGACCCTCCCACATCAGTAATTAATCAGAAAAATTCCCCAAAAGAAAAGGCTTGCCTACAAGTCAAGCTGAGGGGGGAATTTTCTCAATTGAGGTCCTTGATTCCCACATGACCCTAGCATGTGTCAAGTTGAAAACAACCAACACAGAGATGCAACAACTCAACTCCTGAAGCAGAAAGTGCCTGCACCCCAGTGCTGTCTGGTGAGGAAGCCACACCCTCCTTATAGATTGTTCTGCCTTGTCCATCTGATAGGGCAAGCTGGTGCCAGCAATGACAGGGACCTCTTCTATGTGGTTTTTAAAAAGACAAAAGAAAGAACAATTTAGAGGCTAGTAAGAGATAATATGAAATAGACCACACATTGGTTTGGAGAGATAAATAAATTGTATTAAGCCTTATATTAATCATTGTTCACCATAAGGAGGTAATAAATTACCTCCTCAACTCTGATGGGGTTATGAGATTGTTCAATCATTTTGGGAAACTATTTTTAATCCTTAGTAAAGGTAAACACACACACACTTCGTGGCTTGACAGATTCCCCTCAGATCTTCAGCCAGAACAAGGCCGTGCTCTCCCGAAGAACCAGTCAAGGCTATTGATAGGCACTGCCATTATCATGCTCTACAAATGACCACCACCCAATGCCCAACCCCAGGGGAATGGATAAGCAAGGCCAGCTTATTCCAGGCAATTAAAAGGAATGAACTAATGGCACTTTTATCTACAAACAAGCGTGGTAAGCAGAAAGAAAGACTACTCAGTGATTAATTCCTTCGAAGTTGGGGATGAATGCTCATCTGTGGTAGTCAGGGTGAGGGTTGGCTAGAAAGAAGCACAGATAGCTTTCTGGAAGGTGGAGATGTTTTGTGTCTCAGCTGACATGGATGTCACACCTGGGCATATGTATTTTTTCCTATAGGCTAATTAGAAGTTGAGTAAGACCATAATGAAAAACCAAAGGATTTCAGTTAATATAGTTGTCAAATCTGAGGTTATACGGAATTCATATAGTCACCTTCACAAGCAGTTCTTGGTGTTTCTGGTATGAAAATACTCAATCACCACAGAATGGTTGAGGCAGGCATCTCTGGCAGGTCCATCATCTTGTCCTTTCACTTTTTAAGTATGGAAGAGCTCATGATGCAACATCAGGAACTTTCACTAGGTGGCGCTGTGTCGGCTGGCACTGTAATTTGGGACCCCTTAGTGGAGAACAGACAAACTGGCGGTCTTCCTAGCTCCCCACACTGACACACCTGCCCACACACCGCTCCTTTGTGAGTACCTTCCTCATCTTCTCCCACCTGGCCCATTTGTTAGAGTCCCCCGACAGCCCAGTGTTATCTGAAGTGACTCAGTTATTACAAGAGCTAACCAGCAGGTGGGCAGTGCATAACCTCTCTTTTTCTGTTTGGTTTTGTGTGTCCAGCTTGGGTGGTGGTGGAAAACCTTTTAAAACTTTTAAGAAAAGATGTATATGATAATACTTAGCTCCAGGGAAAGCAGCGTGAAGGCTCCCAGAGCAAAGAAATAAAGCTGTTTTTGTTTTCCTTGCTTTCCTTTCCTCTTCTTTTTTGTTTGGTTCTCCCCCACAGCTGGCAAACTGGAAACCGTAAAATGGGCATTCACCTGGCCACTGAGTTTCGTCTTGTACTTCACTGTCCCCAACTGTAACAAACCCCACTGGGAGAAATGGTTTATGGTGACATTTGCTTCCTCCACACTGTGGATCGCAGCCTTCTCCTACATGATGGTGTGGATGGTGAGTGTGTAAGGGACCCTGTGAAGCGCCGGGTTTCTTTAGAGCGAAAGGTGTGCCCGACCAGAGATGAATAAGAACAGGGGTTGCACCTGATAACTTCCATCCAGTTATTGCTCCAGCAGGTCACAGAACAGCCCACACCTTTGCTCGGAGGGTTAAAATCCCATAGGCTGGCTTGATTGAATTATGCTATGTCGAGCTCTGCAGCTCTGCACAGCTCCAGGACGGCCACTTTTGATTCAGGTAGCAGGCTGGGCTCGCACATACTTCAGGGTGTTGATTCTTCTTCTTTGGGTTGGTACTACCCTGGGATGGGTAAAGTGGAAACATTAGATGCCTCTTGGGATCCTCCCTGGGGACCGATCTGTCTTCTGTTACTTCCTCTCCACACTCCACACCCTGCATCCATGAGTGAGAGGAGTAATTCCCCAGCTGTAGTGGAGCAACAGCAGCAGAGCCTCAAGCCAACAACGTGACTGCTCAAGGATCCCTTCCAAGCTAAAATCATGATCCATTGATGGGGCTAGGTTATGGGGCCTCAAAGGAGCGCTGCCCCAGAGTCATTTTTTGGAAATATGGACAGCTCATTTCTATACTCCTTAACAGGGGAGCAAATCTAATCCATTAGAATTGGAGTTGGGCAGAAATTGAAAGCCATGACAAATTATGCAAATCCAAATTAGCTGCACTTGGGTGTTTGACAGAAGGGTAATATAAATTCAGGAGGATTCAACTTAAAGCTCGAAAACGTTCTGGGAAGATGGTTTGGGAGTAATAGCAAACTTGTAAAGCTGGCATGATAAAGTCACAGTTACTCCTGGCCTCAGCCTCACGAGTAAAAGGAGTTTTACAACTAGAAGTGTCGTGACAGAGGGCTTCTCGCTCAGTGAGGCTCCCACAGCATTGGAAGACGGCATTGCTGTCCCTGACCTCAAGGTCTAAAGTCCACTATCCATGGAATAGACTAATCCCGATAGTGAGTGGCAACTTCAGGAGCAGCCAGTGGCCTAGACTGGGCTTCCCAAGCCCACCAGTTCCCCAGAACCCTAGACTTGACCTTAGCATCCTAATGATGGTGAAAGAACGTTGGGCCAACCCCAGCGGAGCCAGGCCACAGTCCTGCAGACCCAAGGCTTGCGCAGGTGGTGGCAACAGCTTTGTTTTACAAAGGCTCTTAAAAAGAACATAGAAAGATGTGTTTCAGCATCCTCCTTTCCTCCCTGGAGACAGACATCAGAAGCTTGAGGCCACCCTGAGTTAAATTCAGCACAGAATGGAAATGAGAGCTTTTTCTGGTTTGGATCTGAATGTATTGAACTCATACCCGCCCCCATCCTTTCACCACTGGCCGAGGCATGCTGCGAATGGACTCCCAGCTGAGACACATGGTTTATATCTCCTCAGGATATTACAGAAGGTGTGAATGCCCCAGTGGCACCCTGAGATGGTCTAAGAGTTCCAGATGTTGCAAGCCCCCATTTCCTTAAGCCAACATACAAGAAATTGGTCTCTTTTTCTACCTACTTGGCAATGGATCCTGGCTCTGCCACCGTCTCTCTTGCCAGCTCCCTGCTGCTATGGTTCCCCTCTTGAAATTTGGGGACAGCTATAGACTCATCTGTGTTGCTGAGCAATGGACCATAGCAGCCCACCCTTTGCACTCCACCTCCATGTAAACTGAGAAGCTGCCTTGCAGATGAGCCCTCCATCCCAACATGGAACCCTCTCTGCGACTTTCCAGCAGCGTGGCAAGTGTGCTTTGCAGATGAGCCCACCACCTCAATACAGAGCCTCCTCTGCCACTTACCAGCAGCTCAGGACCTGGGCAGATGCCTCCCTGTTCTGTTTCCTCATCTGAGGAATGGGAAGAGCAGAGCACTCAGACCAGATGGTTGTGAGAATTAAGGAAGTTAAAACTGAGCATTTAGCCCAGCGCCTAAGTACTAAAAAGAAAGCGATATGGTAAAGAAGTTACCGGTGACAAAGAGAGTTTCCAAGTGTTCTTTTCTTTCTGTCGTATGACAAAAAGCAACCTGGGGAGGAAGGTGTTTATTTCATTTTCCATTTCCAGACCATAGTTCCTCTTTGGGGGAAGTCAGGAGGAAATTCACAGCAGGAATTTGGAGGCAGGAACCATGGAAGAATGCTGCTTACTGCCTTGCTCCCAAGCCCACATTCAGCTACTTTTCTTATACATCCCGGGCCGACTGCTACAGATAGTGCTACCCACAGTGGACAGGACTCTCCTGCATTAATTATCAGTCAAGAAAACATCCCCTCGCTTCAGTCTGATGGAGGCAGTTTCCCCAACTGAAATTCCTCTTCCATGTGTCAAGTTGACAAGCAAAATTAGCTGTCACGCTGACTTCACAGAAGTAGGGATGGGAAAAGCTGGATGGGACCTCCCTGACAAGACCAGCTGTGAACCAACCCCTTTCCAGGTCTGGTCAACCGGATTGCAGATCTGCGAGCATACTGTTTACATCCTAGCACAGCTTGGCAGCCTGAATCATCCCGGGCTGTCTTGAGTTCAAGTGTCTTGTTTAAATATTGTCTTTTTTCTTATGTTCTAGTTTTTTCTAGTGTGCAAGCATCACCAGAAAGGAACAAATGATAGCTCCACCTTTTATTGAAAAGTCTGGGTTCTGTCAAACATCACCCTAAGGCCGGCAGTCCGGGTCTCATCCACATGATGTTCATGCCCTCCCGGGTTAAAATCCAGAAAAGATGCTGCTCCACCCCCACCCCTAAGATGGCCCAAATTAGAGACTTTTCTACATCTTGATCAGATGGAACTTGTGAGGTTGCTCAAGGTGTCTCTTGGTTCACTGTCTGTTCCTGCTTCCTCCAAGGTCACCATCATTGGTTATACCTTGGGAATCCCTGATGTCATCATGGGGATCACCTTCCTGGCTGCTGGAACCAGTGTGCCTGACTGCATGGCCAGCCTTATCGTGGCTAGACAAGGTGGGATCTCCAGGGACAATGAGGATAGGGAGGGAAGGAAGGGAGGAAGGATTCTCTAACTGGTGGGGGCTGTCCAGTGTGACAAGGAAGGGGGCCACAGATCCTTCTTATAAGGAGAGATAGGTGATAGCAGCCTCAGTGCCTTGTTGGCCAGATGGCTTCCTGAGATCAGAAATGTAAAGAAAAGAGGCAGAAGACATCTCTGTGTAAGGGACAGATGCTCGCCCAGGCAGCTACAGCCCCTTCTGGTCATTATTATCATCCATTAATTGTAAAATACCTACCAATAAATACAAAAAATAAAAAAACAAACAGCTGACGTGGAGTGAGTGAGACACTGAACTTATTAGCAACTCCAAGAGGTAGGGATGATTGATGATTGTGCTTATCATAGATAAGAAGACAGACAACTCCCATAATTAAGCCCACTCATAACATAGCACCTCCAAGTTGTCAGCAGTCAGTTCTCAGCACATGTCAGGTAAAGCTTACCTGTGGACCCTGTCGACAGTGACACCCTTCCCAGCAACCACCCTAATTTCCATGCCTGATGGACATTGAGAAGCATTTATTTTAAGCAGTGGCAGCAACAAAATTTAGCACAGTGCCCTATAGAAACTCTACTGATGGCATTATCTTTATGTCACTCGGTTATTAAGAAGTAGTGAATTCAGGGTAGAACAGGTGGAAATGGTGCTGTGATGTGCAAGTTAACAAGCCTGTGGAACCATGTTTGTGCTGTGGGATTTATTTCTTCTGAAAGGGGGGCTCAGAAGTTCCAGTATTCTTGGAACCAAATTTGGATTTTTTTATCACTTACACTGTCTTCATATCTGAAGTGAAGTCAGGAGTCAGCAGGTTGTGGGTTCTCTGTATGATAATCTTATTTTTCATACTACTGATGGACTAAGGGAGAATCAACTACATGGTCCAGCAAAATTACTACCAGGCTGCCAGACCAAAGACTCAGGAGAGCCCCTTGTGGGTACTTCCTACTGAGGTCCCCTTCCTCCCTAATTGTCTCTTGTCCTTGCAGGGATGGGGGATATGGCCGTGTCCAATTCCATCGGGAGCAATGTGTTTGACATCTTGATTGGGCTCGGTCTTCCCTGGGCTCTGCAGACTCTGGCTGTGGATTACGGATCCTATGTGAGTGCTTTCCTCCATATCTTCTTAAATCCAGACTAAACAGACTTTTTCAGTAGCCTCGGCCATTGAACTATTGTCTCCTAGTAAAGAAAGTGTGGAAATATTAATGTTGTGAGGCAAGCAAATTCTTTTGGTACCGATATTCCAAAGTCACACATATGGAGACAGACACACAAGACCCTAAAGCAGAGGCTGGCAAACCTTCTGGCTCAAACAGGACATAAGTATAGGCTGGTGTGGGGGGCTAGATGGTCTCTGTCACAGCCACTGCCAACGCTACAGTAGCAAAAAGCAAACACAGAACTCTATAGAAACTGAAATTGGAATGCTCAAAGCTTCCATGTTGTCATATGTTGTGCTTATTTCTTTTCAAGGATTTGAAGAGGTAACGATCATCTTAATTCATGAGCTCTGTAGAACCAGACAATGGACCAGAATTGGCTGCAACCTCTAGCTAGTTGCATTGCATGTAAAAAGAGATGGTAGAGAGACATCATCTAGGTAGAGTATCTTGAACAGGTATCGTCTTTTGGGATTCCAAATAGCCCTCCTTAATTTTGCCAGTCAGTGAGTAAGGTTGCTGTCAGTCAGCTCCTGTGATTGGCCTACATCAACCATATTCACAACTCTGTGATGCATAAACGGATGCTGACGGATTCCCATAGGATACATAAGGACGACACAGAAGGCATACTTGTTTTGAGTGTTTATTTTTCTCTGCATCCCTGAAGAAAATCTTATTTGGGAAATACTGCCAAGGGATCCCATGAACATCTTTTAAGTTTGATGATCCATCAGGAACCAATAACAGATTATACTCCCAGCTAAGATTTATTACAGCAAAGGATATGGAGAAAGGGGCAACAGGAAAATGAAATGTATCCACACACTGGTGCTGGCTTCCAGTTCCTTCCCTACCAGGTTGCACAGGCCCTGCTTTCTCTAACAGTGAACTCCAGGGACATGTGTGAGTTGTCTTGTGCAAGGAAATCCCCTGGAATCTGAAGCCTTTATGGGGTGCTGGTCAGGCAGGCACATTTCTACTCTGAGAACAGCTATGATCATTGAATCTCAGCACCCGGATGTACATCATCTAGCTTGCCTAGCATCCCCCTTTATTGCTCATGAACAAAAACACTATCAACTAACCAGGAGCATTCCAAGAGCAAGGATTGGCAGAAGCCTCCTGGGGGTGGGGGACTCTGTATTAACACCTGCTGCACAGAAAGTCATGTTACTCTTTTATTTGTTAGAGTGGTATCACTAGGTACTATTAATATACTGCAGACAATTCAAAAGTTTCACTGGGTTAACCCAGCAACAGCTAATTTCCTGCTAAAATTCCATTGCAGATGTTCCCACTCTGACAGCGCCTAGGAACACTTCCAAAAGGAAACCCTGGGAGTGTGGCAGATTCCATCATGTGGCTCTGCTAGCTTTGAGGCCTTCTCTAGTGTAGGGAAAGCAAGGGCACAGGAGACAGTGCATGGAGGTGGCTAATCTCAGGCCTGTCCCCATCCCTTTGTCTAGATCTCATTTGCCCACCAACTTGCAAGAAGGGTTTAGCTGTGTGCCCAGGAAGGAGAGAAGAAGCTAATGGACACCTCCTGGAGCAGGTTCTCCAGCAGCGTCTCTGAGTGATCCAGGGCCCAACCCCATTTCATCCTTTGGTATTCTTTCCAACTGACACTAGAAATGAACATTGATCCTCTCTCTCTCTCTCTCTCTCTCTCTCTCTCTCTCTCTCTCTCTCTCTCTCTCTCTAAGCAGGGTCTCACTATGTAGCCCTGGCTGACCTAGAATTCAATATGTAGACAAGGTTGGTCTCATAGTCATAGAAATCCATTTGTCTCTGCCTCTGGAGTGCTGGGATTAAAGGCATATGCTACTGCTCGCTCTCCAGCATTTGTTCTTAAAAATGTTGCATGGAAGTGGGGTCTCTGTTCCTGTCATCCAGTCTTTTCTCATCACCAAACAACATCTCTGGCCTCAAACTGACTTACTGTGCTCTAAACATAAGTGCAGCAGTTACATGATTTGACTTCCCTAGAAAACTGTGAGTATCTGCTGGTGGTTGGTTTTCCTTGGTAAGAAAAGCAAGAAAGATACCTTAGCCCAGCTAAACATCAACCACCACTGCAAGACATTCACAATCCTCCCAGTTTACTCCAGTTTCTTTCACACTCTCCTTCCTTCCTCTTATCAAAGTTATGAAAAAGTTTTGTTTAAAAAAAAATGACCTTTATCTGAAATCCAACTACTTCTGGTCTCCTCCGTCGAGAACTAGAAGACAGTAGTTAAAAACCAGACAACCACAAGAAGAAAAACTATGCTCTGAATACTGAATGTTTATCCCTCTCATCGACTCACTTGGTGTGACAGACAGGAGCAGGAGACAGCCCTTTCGGCGTAAGATCCACTGTATGCACCAGCTTCCATTGCTATAATGAAATTATAGAGACAACTAACTTAGAGAGAGCAAAGATTTGTTTTGATTCACAGTCCCCTTCAATGGCAAGCATTCAGTGACCCGAAGACTGTCTGTGGGCATACCCCTTAAGGGTGGACACTACCCCTATCAGCACTATCCCATTAACACACAAACCTTTGGAGAAAACTACCTATATTCAAGCCATAGCATCCTCTGTGTTTGATGGAGGGTTTGTTTATTTTTTATTCTTAATTAAAAATTGTTTTCATACAATATATTTTGATTGTATTTTTCTCTCCCTCAATCCCTCCCAGAGATTATTCCATCTCCTTCCAACTTCATATGCTCAGTCTCATGTGTTCTCTCGTTCATCTCCATCTCTCTCAAAACAAAAAATTCAAAACAAACAAACAAAAATCCAGTAAGACAAAAAAAAAGCCAAATTTGTTTTGTTTTGACTGGGATAACAGGATATGATCATGGAAGATAAAATCTTGCAATCTCTAAAACAGTTACAGTTCATCCCAAGAGTAAAATAAACAAGGTCCTTCTACCAACTTTGAAATTTTCCTTGACCAAACATGGACATTAGGCCTGAAACTGAAAGTCAGTCAGACAGGCCTTCTATCATAGGTAACCCCCAGTCATTGCATACCTTTCCTCTCCTCTGACAGCCCCCCAAAGGTATAGAGAATGGGAAATGAGACATGCTCACAACTATGAGACACACCTTTTCCAAGTCACAATCCCTAGTGACAGGGTCACACAAGAAAACAGAAACTGAGGTCCAGACACACAATTTCCATCTAAAAATGACATAATTTGGGTCTCTTTGGCCATTCTGCCGAACTATACAACCATAACTGGGCCTGTGGTAAAAATCTCCTTGTCATGCCCAAGTTTGGTTGGGCAGATTGTAGAAGAAGGTGCCTCATATTGCTTTGCATCTAAACACACTGTCAATGGCCAGTGCAAGGAAGACCTTCATTCACTTTCAGAAATATAGGCATTCAAGGACCTTTCCAGAGACCTCTCTTTTGAAGGGAACTCACCATTGTTTACAAGCCCCAGGAAAATCAAGATTTCATTTTGTGTGTAGAGGGAGGCTGGGATCTGAGTTCATTCTCCTCGGTATGGGGGCTACCTAGGTGTGTCATCACTTTTTGTTGAAAATGACTTTGCCTTGAATTTTATATGTTCAAAAGAAGTGTGATAAGCATATTTTTGCGATACTATGGCAACCTAAGAACTATTTAGAAGCCGTGGTTGTAAGGTTTTTGAAGTATGTATTCTGGAAACTCTCTTCCATAGCAGTGATAGTGTTCATGATCAGCAAGCCTTCATGTAGAATCAGGAGAAGGTAAATGAGCCAAAAATGAGCTCAGAAAAGCTGTGAGCTGAATTAGAGTAGCCATCAACAAAACCAGCCTTGGATTGTAGGCCCAAGCTTAATAGGCTGCTTTTAAACTTATTTTCCTCAAATAATTTACTTTCAGCTTAATAGGGCTTTTAATGAAAGAAGAATTCTGATGAAAAAAATGCCTAAGTTGCCGGGTGGTGGTGGCGCACGCCTTTAATCCCAGCACTCGGGAGGCAGAGGCAGGCGGATCTCTGTGAGTTCGAGACCAGCCTGGTCTACAAGAGCTAGTTCCAGGACAGGTTCCAAAGCCACAGACAAACCCTGTCTCGAAAAACCAAAAAAAAAATTGCCTAAGTCTTACCCAAGAACCCCCACAGGCAGAACGCTCTGTCAACATAGACGTACTGCTCAACCAGCTTCATGGTGCACACAGTCTCTTCCCGCCTTTTTTAGAGTACTGGCCATGAACCATTGCTGCTGGAGTCTGAGTTTAGCATCTCACACACCATCTCAGTACCGTTTGTCATTTACACATGGTGGGAAGTTTTGTTTTTTGTTTGAATAGAGAACGATTTTATCTCCTTAGTTGAATTGGCGCACAGCTCCTTTGTGTAGAATAGCTTCTCAGAGCTTTGCCACAATCCTGGCTGTGTGACATTATTTGCATTCATGGAGTTGATCCTGAGTTTCTAAGGAAAAGTTGTATCTCCATTCCTAGATCTGGGACGAGCTTCGAGGTTATGCTCTATCTCAAATGAAATACTTCCATTGTCAGCAGCTGAGCTTCTTGACAAGGGTGGACTTTAATTAATGGCAAACACAGGATATATGCTTGTCCTGATACTCTAGGAAGTGATGCTTGGCCAAAACAATGGTAGAGCATTTGGCCCCACTCAGTTGGGTCTTTTGTGTTGCCCAGAAGCCTGGGGTTTACAAAAGAACAGGGACTTCTATTCTTTCTTCCCTCCAGGAGCTTCTGCTCTTTCATTATGAAGGTCATCCTGCAGGTATCAGCTTAGATATCAGGGGTGATCTCCCAAGCCTGAATGGAGTGCCACTCTTGTGTTCTTCAGCATGCAGACGTGCAAGGGTTGGGTGTCCAGAAAAAGAGGGAGCCTACTGAGACAAAGAGAGCACTAATGCACCAACACTGAGGGAGGTCATGCTCAAGAAGAAGAGAAAGTCCAGGTTGTGAGAATGTAGGATGCGATAAACAGGAGCTGCCAGTGGCCTCAGCTGGACAGAGGGCCTATGTATCACACCGAGCCCGAGTGAAATACAGTTCTGATCCCATTCTGCAGATCAGAAAGCCAAGACCCAGGGAGGTTATGTCCCACAACCAGAAAGGCATCATTGCAAATGATGTGCCGCAGGAGTGGGCAGAGGGGTGTTGGTGATGGGGGCAGAAATCCAAGTTCCTGTTTGAATCTTTGCTGAAAGACAGGGTGGGATCTACTTGTTAAAGACAAGGTGGCTTCATATATGCCATCACTTAAAGAAAGAAGGAACTAGGAGGGGCAAGCACTGTTGACTCCTCAGTGGTCCACAGACACTACGGGGGCTGCAGTCTCCACTGTCTCCCTTGGCTAAGTGAGTGATGTTTCTATAGTAAGTTTGTCTCAGCTTTGGAATATTCCAGGTCCTTTCATGAGGAAAATCCCCTTTTCATTCACTGTCTTTTTAGCTTTCATAGGGTTCCTTTAGTGGTCAGTACCCCAAGTCCATCTGGTCCAGGGGCATCACTATGTGGCTATGTGCTGAGGTGCAGGACCTATTTTTAAGATGGCACAGATGCATGGAAAGGGAAACTTAGGACTTGCTTGCTGCAAGCATTTGGTCTGCCCTCATCTGCACTCTGAGTTGTTCCCAAGAGAGAGGCTTCATTTCAGAAAGGACACTCAAGGGCCTCCTTCCATTTAGCTTGACAGTAACCGCAAGACATCTTTCCACATCTCTGACATCAAAAGCGAGCAGCCTGTGTGGGTTTAATGACCTCTCCCAACCTCTGGAGAGACCTGCCGACAATTCTGCAGCAATTTTTCCATCTTGTCCAGATGGGATTCCCAAGTTATAATTATGGGATAATTGCCATCCCAACCTCTGCTCTGCCTGACGTTAGGTTCTCACACTCAGCAGTGATGACCACATGCTCTTTTACAGATTTTGACATCTCTATCTCCTATGGCTTGCTCAGAAACCAGCTAGTGCCCAGAATAAATAATCTTGAGTCAAGTTGGGGAAATGCGTTCTTCTTATACCATTATGGCGATGCACAACATTGTGGTAAGATTTCACAGAACCAAGGAAGTCAGTCTCCAGGAAATCAGGGCAGAACTCATGTTTCTGAATTGGGGTTTAGAAATGTACAATAAATCAATAAGCAACAGTAGTAGGAAGGTCTGTCCTTTTCTCCATCCAAGAGTTGAGCTTACTCCAAAGTCCACAGAGGTAAAAAGACTTTACAGCTAGTTCATGCTTTCTTGTAGCAAGCACTAACGGAACGCCAACTATGCATTGGGGTACTATGGTAAGCAAGCCAGATATCCCTGTGCTTCTTGAATGACAGCCTGGGGAGGAGCCAAGTATATAAGTAAATCCAAACAAAGCATGTGGTGCTTGCCCTTCAGAGGGTAATTTACAGAATATAAGGCTGGGTGAGGCTGGGTCCAGAGGACCAGAAACACTGGTAAGAAAGTAGCATTTGTTCTATGTCTGAGATTATCTGAGAAAGCATTTTGAGAAGACTTTTCCAAGCAGACAGAAAGAAAAAACAACAACTTGTAAAAGCCCAAGATGTGAGAAGTCTTGGCACATTGGTGAATGCCACACTACCCAGGGTAGCTCCTACAGTTATGGTAGAGGGAGGGCACTGGTGAATACCACACTACCCAGGGTAGCTCCTACAGTTATGGTAGAGGGAGGGGAAGAGTTGAAGGTGAATGGCAGAAATGACAGTGGAGACAGAGCAGTCGCGTGTCAAAGACCATTGTAAGCCATAGTAGCAGAAAGAATAATGGGTGTATGAGAGATAAAGTCATGATGCCCTTCAGAAAGAAAAATGTGCCAGGCTTGGTAGTACATACCTTTAGTCCCAGCAATCAGGAGGCAGAAGCAAGAAGATCTGTGGAGTTCAGCCAGCCTGCTCTACATAGTAAGTTTCAAGTCAGCCAGGACTGCACAGTGAGACCCTGTCTAAGAAAAAGAAAAAAGACATAAGATTATGAGAACTACACAGAGAAGGGGCTGGAACCAGGCAAAACTGGTGGCAGTAAAACTAGTAGGAAGCACTTGCAGTCGAGACAAACTAGCATAATGCTCTCTGCGTAACAGAAGTCCTGTGTTGTAATTAGGGGAGAGGGGTGTGGGTTGTATGTTCCCAGCACCCAGTTCCCAGCCCCCAGCCGCTGGCCTGCTCAGCCGCTGGTTGCTTGGTTATGCCCGAAATAACCACATGAGAATGGTATTCATTTAAACTCTGCCTGGCCCATTATCTCTAGCCTTTTCTTGGCTAGCCCTCACATCATAAACTAACCCATTATAAAAGTCTGTATGTCACCACGAGGTGGGTGACTTACCGGACAGGTCTACCCTACTTCCATCTGCGACGGGAGCCTCATGGCAACTGGCCCACTTCCTTTCTTCTCCTCAGAACTTCTGTTCTGTCTACTCCGCCCACCTAAGGGCTGACCTATCTTACAAGCCAGGCAGAGTCTTTATTTAACCAAAGCACAGAAATACAGATGAACCCTCCTACTCCAGTCCTGGAAGCATAAATTGCTAATATCTATTCCTCACCATGCACCTGTGTGTTGGCAAGTGTTTGGCTGATCTGGCCTTGGCACCAAGCTTCAAAGGACTCTGCTCCAAGTGTATTTTACCCTTGTTGGACCAGTGGCCTCATAAGACACATTCTTATGACAAAAAGCTGAAACTTGAGAAGCCATGCCCAACTGTGCAAACAGATTTCAAATATTTGTTTCTATCAGGTCAGGCCTACTTGTGCTCTGTCGGCTGAAGCATATCATCAGCCAGAGCCCATAGCAGAAAGGCAGGGAAATACTGCTGCCCACTGGGAGGCTATAGGAGTAAGGACCTGTAACCCTAACACAGGGGAGACAGGGGCAGACCAACAGTTCTCTCTGTATCAGTTCTAGCACTGAAGCTAGGGAATAACAGATGTTACGTAAAAGATAAAAGACACAGAAACCATGCACACAAACCCTTGAGTGATAGTAAGGTGAGCTGGGCATAGTCAGTCGGTACTGCATTGGCCATTATGGACAGTTTAGGTTTTACCATCAGGACTGTTGAGGATTCTAGTAAGGTACCTCACTTTAAATTTCGGAGGTTCCATTTGATACTGTTTGAAAACCCACTGGAAGAAGTCGAGAGTGGAAGATGGAAGGTGAGTCCGGAAGCTGGAGTTGAGATGGTTGGAAGAGAAATGGGAACAAATTGGGTTCTTAAAGGAAGAAGTGATAATTAAGTTTTCTAACAGCTGCATGGTGAAGATAAGAGGAAAACAATCAAGGGATGCTTATTTGTGGTGCCCTTCATGGAGAGGGAAGACAAGATGAGGGACTCATTTAAGAGAAATACAGAGTTCCCGTTTAAAATGGGTGAGTTTGATGGGTTTCAGTGTCGCCCTGGTGGAAATGTCAAGCAGCCAGTGGGCTGGTATGGAGTACGTGAAAAGTTCCACAGAGAGGTCTCTGTGGCTGTGAATACTTGCAAGTCAACAGCAGTGAAATGCCTTCTAGAGGCTAAAACTAATAAAGTAAATAAATGTAGATAGCGAAGAAAGACACAGCTATGTCCTAGTAATGCAGAAAAGTAAATCTCTGGGCAAAAGAGGATGCGGTCATCCAGAAAGGGGGGAAACTGCAAGAAAATGAGTCAGGGGAGTCAGAAGAATGCCTTGAGCCTTTCCCAAGTTCCCCAAGACCAGCTGTCCTCCATCTTCTCCAGAAGTCTTCCAGAAGAGCATGGGGTGACATCTTTCCTTCACTCTCCAGCAGAGGGCAGGAGCTATGTGTCCTGCCCAGAAAAGGGCTTCTGTGAGATGGATCGATAATCCAATCAGTTCTTGATATCTTCTGATTATTCTTGCCTATCTTCCTCAGCAAATATTCCTAATCAAATTCCAATACCTGAGATCTTCTCTGTTTGTTAGAGCCAACCTCCCCTTTCTTAAATCCCCCTAGCCCAACCCCTGGAGTTTCCCCAGTGCTGGAGCCAGTTCATATGAGCTTGAGAGAAGCAACTGCTTGCACCTCTTCAACTCACCTGTAGGGATGTCCTGTTGGCAATTTGGAATTGCCTGAGATGGATGTATCTCCACCATAAAACTCAACAAAATAAGAAAGTCGGTGGTAGGGACAGTCTACATTTTCACATGACCCAAACAGACGACTTAGAGGTAGTGCAGTAGCATTTTAATGGATGACACATGTCACGGTTACAAGAGAGCCCCTAGGAGCTATATTACCATCACCAGTCCCCATACATTTGGTTTTTTGATTCCAGGCTCCGCATTAGAAAACTTAAGTGATGTTTGGGGAAAGGAATGGTCTTTCATGATCCTCCTGTAGAAAGGCTGATGTGGAAAGCTGTTGGGTCTCAATTTTCATTAGATTAAGTGTCTCAGAGCTGATGCAATCCTGAGGCAAGATTCAGATGAGTTGATTCACACCAGAAAACTCCACCATGGGAGTGAGGAAGCAGACAGGATGAAGAGGCAGCCAGCAACAGCTGTATTAACAGTCCAGTTATCTTACAAACAACTAGAGCTACATCCCCACAGAGGGACATTGTGTGAGACTCTCCTGGGGAGACTTGAACAAATATCTCCTCACACTAGAAAAGGCAGCAGAGGCCGAGCAAAGTAACAGTTACACCAAAGGCCAGCTCGATGAAACACTGAGTCTCAGGTTGTGTACAGGAATATGGGTGAGGGGTTACTTAGAGGAACATGGATGACTCAAGGACAATGGCATCACTGAAAGCCCACTGCTA
Source organism: Dicrostonyx torquatus (assembly GCA_028555095.1). Classification (NCBI taxonomy): domain Eukaryota; kingdom Metazoa; phylum Chordata; class Mammalia; order Rodentia; family Cricetidae; genus Dicrostonyx; species Dicrostonyx torquatus. Next base: position 13,190,045 of record JAQHUG010000009.1, read on the forward strand.
ACCCACAAAAAATGATAGCCTGGAGCGCTCCAAATAAGCAAGCAGTTGGACAGGTCAAAGAGCCTCCTCTCCTGGGCAATCCTTATGCTTACATGATCTTATGAAAAAGGGCCTTGTGAACCTTCTAAGTTTCAGCTCTTCCAGACATCTAGGTATTGTTTACTTCCTGAGTATGGTTAAGTGTTCTCCTCCCTCCAAGAGAGAACATTTCATCATTGATAGACAAAGGAGCTCTTAGAAGCTAAACAGCCTTGTCTCTGAATGACCCGTCTGGGGGGCAGGCAAGCTGAGGTTGCACCTTTTCCTGGGAGTCTCCGTGGAGATTAGCTGCCTGGAAGTTCAGCAGATCAGGAAGACATCTGTAGATTCAGAGGAGGCACTGGATGTTGAGAGGTAGCTGGTAGACATTCGGAGTGGGGAGTCTGATCAGTGCAATGATTTTAACGTGTTCCCCAACTGCTTATCATTTAAAATGTAATCCTCAAAGTTCTGTGTGAATGGTGTCTGGAAGTGAGTGTCACCTAGGGAGGCTGAGGCAGGACTATTTCAAATGCAATGAATGGGGCTGGATACAGTCAAGAAGATGGTGGCATTTGTAGGTTTTAAGAAAAGGAAGGGGTCTGGAGAAATGACACAGCAATTAAGAGCACTGACAGCTCTTCCCGGGGACCCTTGTTTGATTTCCAGCACCCACATGGTGGCTCACAACCTTCTGTAACTCCAATCCCAGGGAATCTGAAATCCTCTTCTGGCCTCAGTAGGCACTGTATGGCATGATGCATAGACATATATGCAAACACCCATTCACATGAAATCATACATGAAACATTAAAGAAAAGGGAAAGAAGGAAGACTTGAATAGCATGACTGCTCTGTCCCACCATTTGATAACACAGAGCCAGGGATGAGTGTGTGTGTGTGCGCGCTCTTGTGGCTTCTGTGATTCTTGTCATTTATTCAGGACATAGAAAAATGATAGGGGAAAAAATGATAGGGGAATGACTCCTGAGGTCTCAGGGTGAAGGGAAGAGCCTGACTTTTTCCTTTGGTGTGGCAGGTGGAGGGAAATCTAGAATTTAGAGTCTAAGGCCCAAGTCCAAGAACAGACTTGACCTTTCACCAGGTTTGCGAGCTGCAGCCTCTGAGGCTAAGCTGTCTCATCTTCAAATAGCAACCAAAATCCCCACTTAGCTCATGGAGAGAGCCCTAGAGTGAAGCCCACTGTGTGTGAGTGAGCTTTGGACAGGTAAGATTGTCAGGTGTCGTTAACTTGTTTCTTTCCTGGGGCGTGTTCACTTTTTCACCCCAGTAAATTAGTCAAGGAAAGACATCCTGACCCAATTCAGTATAAAGCCAGGGTGAGTAACATCACCTGGAAATGACACCCAAACAAGGGTTAGAAGTGCTCAATAAGAAAACCCAAAGCGCTGGGGAGGCTGAGGCAGGACTATAAGACTGGAGAGTTCAGCCTGAGCTACATAGTGAGAGTCTGTCCCAGAAAGCAAGGGAGGAATGGGAGTAAGGATAACAATATTTAATGTGTTCCCAATACTAATGAACAGCAAAAAGAAAAAGACTTTGTTAATTTTCTGAGAGAACTCATGGATTAGGTAGAGCTGGTGTCAGGCTACCATGTGCTGCTTTGTGGGCCGTGGGGGGATGGGAAGCAGAATCTTTTTTAGACTCGGGTTTTTGGATCCCTAAATGCAGTGAGACTCCAGGAACTGTTTTGTGTGTAACATAAATACATAAAACTTGATATGAATGAGTCTCTGTGTGCATCCACATTAAAAATATGCATTGCTGTGGGCTGCGCTCCTGTTGACTTTGGAAGCAGCCAGACTTCTGTTTCCTCTCTCACAACTTGCCAAAAAAGGAATTGGAAAAGGAAAATATGTGTTCCTTAAGGCCAGAAATGAAAACAGCCCTGAAGTTCAGGACTGAACAGTCTGAAATGGGCTGCATGCAATCTCAGATCATCTTTGCCATGAAGACATTCTGAATTTGAACTTGCTGTGCCTTGCTTCTGCAAGGTAGGGGCTGGGGGAAAGAGTGACTGAACTCAGCTCTGTGCAGAATTGAAGCCCAATGACTTTGTTCAAAGCTCATGCAGAAATGATAAGAGTTTGATGCTCATGTCTGATATACAGATCCCAAAGACTAGCTCTGCTACCCTCAGAGAGAGACACGTGCTGAGATTACCTGGGTGATAGAAGTGAGAGAGAGAGAGAGAGAGAGAGAGAGAGAGAGAGAGAGAGATGATAGATAGGCAGGTAGGTAGATGACAGACAGACAGATAGATATGGGTTTTTATTTACATATATGAACATGTATTGATTTTACATAGTGGTGAGTTTCTTAAGGTCATTTCACTCAGGTGTGTCATGTAGTGTGAACATACCTTCCCCTACTGAACCCTCTCCTTTTTCCACCTCCCCACTCCTGCCACTCTTCCCCCATTTCTCAGATAGTCCCACCTCATTTTTATGCCATATATAAAATTTTTACATATATAATTTATCATTTATATTTATATATGCAATTTATACATGGTATGTATATATTAAATATAGGATCTGCATGTAAGAGAAAGCATGTAGGCTACATGAATACATGCATTTGTCAAAACTCATCTGGTAGTACATGTACTTAAGACCTAGGTTTCTTACTGTATACAAGTTATGCCTTAACTTAAAACAATTGAAAAGTTGGGGAGATTGATTGACAGTTAAGAGTGATGCTATGTAGCCCTGCACCTTGCCTGTGCAACACAATCGAGCCAAGCCTGTTGTGGGTGAGCCAGCCCTGAAGTTGTTAGTATGGGAGAGCTGTCCCCATAGCTCATCTGTCATGTGGTGGTGTAAGTAGGGGAGAGATGCCCCCCACCACCACCCATAAGTGCCTGCTGCCCCTGCCTACCACCAGCTGCAGCACTTAGGAGCAGGCCCTGCACCTTGCATGGGCAGCACAATAAAGTCAACCCCATTGGCAGAGGTGTGGGAGAGCCAGCCCTGATATTGTGAGCATGGGAAAGCTGTCCCCATTACTCCCCTGTCATGTGGTGGTATAGTCAGGGGAGAGATGCCTCTCCCACATCAATGCCTGAGGCAGGTAGGAGAGCTGTCTGTAAGGTCATAAGAGCAGGAAAGCTAGCCCTGTCCCCTCATCAGCTGCAGCACTTGGGAGAGTGGCCCCATGCTACTCCTGGGCAACACAGAGCTGGCCCTGAAGGTAAAAGTATGGGAGATCCCACCCTGAGGAAGTGAAAGCAGGAGAACTAGCCCTGCCCCTTGCTCATTGCTGCAAGGGGCGAACTCTCTAGGTCAATGTAAGAGAGCTCATCCTGGTGAGGACAAGGGAGAGCTGGCAGGCTGACCAACCATGTAACTGCCCAAGCCCAGAACCAGAGTTATGTGTGGCCCGTAACATCCACCCCATCTATGTTCTCCTGGAGCATGTAAAGGGCTGGTCCTGCAGACCCAAAGCTACAGGATTTCCAGAACACAGGATAACCAAGAGGAGTTCCAATGGAAGCCCAGCATCGATAGTGAAGTAGAAACCAGAGGCCTCAAACCAGACCAATAAAGCTTTGCAATGACACTTGCAAGTAAAGATGTATAGGTAAAGGGTTTACTGTGTGACTCACTGCATCACACTGCAGCCTCCATGATGAGACTGATGTTTTTCCTTCTCTCTTTTTTTTCTCTTAAATTTTATTTTATTTGGGGGGAGTTGGAAGGGCAGAGGGAGGATACGAAGGGACAAGGAAAAGAATGAGATGGAGATGCATTGATGTGAAAGACACAAAGAATAAATTAAAAGGCAAGAAGAGCACTGCTGTGCAATCATGAGGACTGTAATTCAGGACCCAGCAACTATGGAACAAGCCAGCAGGCTGCTGATGCCTGGAACTCCAGCATCACACACACACACACACACACACACACACACACACATACACACACCCTTGTCCCACTCACATACATACAAATATACTCATATAAATTCATAAGTGGCCTTTCTCTCTAATGAAATGTCTGTTCTTGCCCCTGGCAACCAGCCTTCCACCATTCAATGTGCACACACATGCACCCCTGCAGACACATTTGCCATCAGGCAGATGGTGGGGACTGGGGTTCTGGACTAAAGAAAGATTTGGAGTCCACCCATCTGTCCCCAGAATCTTTTTCCTGATTCAAGAGGTAAGGAGGTCCCTCTCAGGTAAAAGGAGAACCATCTTACCTCCAATTTACACAACAGAAAACTGAGGTTTAAGGAAGTGAGCTACCAACTAGGGATTTAAGATAGAGAAAGTGGAGCCAGGAGCCTGTGCCCTAAGCTAGGGACTCGCTGGCATTTCTGTGAAGGACCAGAAGTAGCAAGCACTTTAGGTTTGGGAGCCAATCTCAGTCAAAACTTCTCAGTTAGAAAGAAGTAGACTGAAAAGACCTAGAGATAACAATGCACAGATGTGTGAGCCAACTTCCACTCAACTGTTTTGAAAAACAGGAGACAGAGCCAAAAGTGATCACAGTTCCCAAAGCCATGACCAGACCCACATAACAGCCTCCAGAGGAGTTAAGCCAAGGGGTCCTAACTCCTGACTACCATGTTTGTATGGACGAGCCAGGGGTCAGCCATCCAGGAACAAACACAAGCCATTTCTTGATCAGTTCTCTAACAAGGAAAAAAAATGACAGTACCCGCTGGGTGCACAGAAGACTCTACCAAAAGAAGGCTGAAAAGAAAAATGGAGAAAGGAGAAACCCCATAGAAGCATGCATCATCTTTCATCTTTGGAGCTTGATTTAGATTTGGTATTTTGGCAATAATATTTATTCCTTGAGGCTCTGTATGAATGCGAATGAAGTTCAAAAACTCAAATATAGCATGATTCATATTGAAAGTGGCTAACCAGACATAATCTTCCTGCTCAGTCTTTATACTCACTGGTCCTTGGCTACTTACTGTAAGAAATCGCTCAGTTCTTACTAGAGATTTGGCCCGAGCTGAGGGACAAGTAGGATTAGGAACACATGGCCTCCACTTAAAGAATGTATATGGTGTTGAAAATTAATTTTTATGCACAACCCCAGCACTATACAGCTAAAGACATGGACAAAGACAATTCTTCCCCCTGCAGGCCACTGTGGTGCTCTGGAGAATGTTCTGTTCCCCGGCACTGTACAGAATCTAGGGATCATCATAGAGTCAGTAGGTGCTATGTTTAGAGAGGAGAATCTTTTCTTCTTCTTAAGATGGTCTCACTGTGTAGCTTGGTGTAGCCTCCTGAGTGCTGGGATTACAGGCATGAGCCACCTCACCCAGCAGGACTGTCCTCATCATTATGATACATTTGCAATGTTCCCCTCAATACAGATCTTCATAGACTAACCTGCCAATGAGAGAGGGGAAGTCTGTCTACATCAGGTTGAGGGTACCAGCAAGCTTGAGATAGGGTCCATCCTCTACTTTTCTGCTCTGAATTAGTAACTTTTACCTATAGCCTTGGTGTCATAGTTGCAACCTGATTCCCCTTCATTGTCAAGAAGCTATTTGATTGACAGTAACTATTTCCCAGCCAGAGACTAGCAGATGGAGAACTCATAAAGATGGTCACTGTAGTATGGAGTTTAGTGGATTGATAAAAGAATTTAACACTTGGCCAGGATAGAAAAGAAATTAATTTGGTATCTTCCAAAAAGAGCAACTGGCATGGCAGTTAAAGAACTGCCTATAAATGGCCATGGGCTATGGACGGACTCCATATAGGAAGAGTGCTCATTTGGTTAGAAAAAGCTACTTTGCCTACAACTCTGTGGCATGTAATTCCAGGCACACAGATGAGAGTAGTCCTTATGGGCCTGTTTGCTTCTGGGTAGTTAAGGTGAGTCACTATGCACACAGTTCTCCCCTCCAGTCAGGTAGTTCTTACCATGCAAATGAAACATCTCTGCTGTGTTCTGTTGTGTCTGATTTTGACTGTCTTTGCCATCTGTTGTTTGATTTTTCTGTTTTGGTGGATACTTTCTGGACCAGGTTTATGGTGGTCCCTTTCTGATCTCTTCATCACCACCCTCCCTCTACAATGCAGTTAATTTGTCCTCTGTCAAGCTTTGCTTAGTGTGATATATTATGCTCTAGGTCTTTCCAGAAAGGTTTGCCTATTTGGAGTGTCTGATAGAAGATGAACTGACAACACTCATCTGTAAACACTCATACTGTTCCCATATGTGTAGCTCAGTGGGCAACGTTGAAATGAGGCCCCAAGCCACGCCTCTGCACAGTGTGCCATTTTAGAAAAGAGTTGACAAATAGGGGCCTGGTGGCACATACCTGCAATCCCAGCACTTGGCAGACTGAGGCAAGAAGATTGAGTCTGAGGCCAACTTGGTCCATATAGCAAAATTACTGTCTCAAGAAGAAAAACAAAGAGAAGAAAAACAATAGAGAAACCAATCCGTCTTATTCTCTCTTTCCATAAGAGGAAATTAACTGTAGATTCCCTTCAGGACCATGGATGTATAATGGCTGGGGCTGGAATAGGAATTGGATGGAGGTAGGGATGGAGTCCTCAAACTTGAATCCACATGTATACTTCTTCCCATAAAGTAAGCACAAAACACATGGGTGTTGGCTTTGCACATAGTTAGTGGGTGACTCAATAGGACAGAAGAAGTAGACTTTGAAATTGTATTGCTTGAAATGGCATTTTCTTGGTAATAATAGTACTGGTTACAGGGCCTCCAAAGACTAAACAGCTGATGGTCTGTCTCAACCCAGACATAGAGAGTCTTAGCTAAAAATCCTGCGTTGAAACCAGTGTTGATGGCTCATGAAAGAACACGAACTCCATCCCCACACAGTTCACAGGCTTGGGCCCCTTTGAAACTAGCCCTACTCTCTTGGGGGTCTCTTCTGTGATTAGACTTGACAGAAATTTCCTTTGAAGCAGGTGTTGATGGTGTTGTGGGTGGTGATGGTGCTGAGGGCAGTTTACAGATTCCTGATCCTTAGTTCTCTTCAGCTGAGACACAGAATCCACCATGATCTCTTTGGACTCCACATGATGATTTCATAGGAAAGTTTGCCCTCGGAGTCTCTGCACTTGATCGTATCTTCAGTCAGCGTTGACTTCACATCTGTCAAGTAGAAGACACATGACAGGTGCTGAGGAGGAGGAGCATCGTCTTTCAGACTGATAGCCAGACTTAGCTAAATTCTCAACCTAGTTGTAAATCATTAACTCATTATCTCTCTCAAACTATGTGATGAAATAAAAAAATTAAGTTTATCCAAATTTTCCCATCACTTATGTGACATAATTCACCCTAAAAGTAGTATAAGTCTGTGAAAGCTAAGCCTCACCAGAGGTCAAGTCAACAAGATAGTGTTGTTGACAAGAATCCTGACATGATGGAGAATCTGAGCGCTTGTGGGCTGGTGTGGCTGGGTCCCTGCCTTTGAAGTCAGGACAGGATTGGGCCGGGAATTGGCAAAGACAACTGTGTGTGCCTGGGAAAGCACGTATCTCCAGAGCAGGGCACAGCTGCTGTGCCGCTGTCTGCTTCCATCCTAGAGGAGAAACTCAGAATCACTGCTCCCCTGACTTGCTTAAAAGGCCATACTAAGCAAGTGTCTGATTCGGAAGCCTGATCTTGTGAAATCCTTTTTTACAGATTCGACTGAACAGCAGAGGCCTCATCTACTCCGTCGGCTTGCTTCTGGCCTCTGTCTTTGTCACGGTAGGTGTTCATGTTTGACCCCTCCCCTTGCTTACTTTGGAGAGCAGATGGCCTCCACTAAATGGTTACAGTAGACATCCACATATGCCATCTCCTGGCTGGTTTTCCTAAAGAAGGATCCTAGTAACCCACTGAAATTCCTCCTCCCTTCCTAAAAGGAACTAACTAGCCTCTTTGTAGAAGCTGGTCCTGGCTGGGCAATGGTGGTGCATGCCTTTAATCTCAGCACTTGGGAGGCAGAGGCAGACGGATCTCTGTGAGTTTGAGGCCAACCTGGTCTACAAGAGCTAGTTCCAGGACAGGCACCAAAGAAGAAGCTGATCCTGTCTCATGTCAAACCTAAAAATAATTTTTTTGCCGGGCAGTGGTGGCGCACACCTTTAATCCCAGCACTCAAGAGGCAGAGGCAGGCGGATCTTTGTGAGTTCGAGACCAGCCTGGTTTACAAGAGCTAGTTCCAGCGCAGGCTCCAAAGCCACAGAAAAACCCTGTCTCGAAAAACAATAATAAATAAATAAATAAATAAGTTTATTTTTCAAAAGCTTGAGAGGAGTGCTAAGAGTATATAGCTCGTAGTAGGGCACTTGCCTAGAATACCTTATGTTGGGGCATCAATCATGCAATAAGAAGTAAAGAGTTGGGCTGGCAAGATGGCTCAATGGTTAAAGTGCTTTGTGTAAGCATTTGGACCTGAGTTCAGATTCCCAGAATTCACATAAAAGCCAGGCATGTTATTATATGCCTGTGACCCTAACACTAGGAATAGGCAGAGACAGGAAGATCCAAAGGACTCCCTGGCCAGTCAGCTTAGCCAAGAAACAGTGAGCTCTAGGTTCAGTGAGAGACCTTATCTCAAAAAACAAAGTGGATACGTAACTAAGGAAATCAACCTGCTTTTACATGTGCACAGACCAGCATATGTGCTGCATGAGTGAGCATGCTCACATGTATGCATGTATGAGTACACATACACACACACACACACACACACACACACACACACACACACACACTGTAAAGGTGTCCCCTCTTGTACTATATTAGCCACCAAAGGGTAGATTCCATTTTATTGATTCTTCTAAATTATATTCCCCATGATTCCTCATCTTTGGCCAATATTCAGTATTTAGCCAGTGCCTTGCATGGAGCTAGGCAAGGGCTATCACTCAACGATATCTTCTGTTCTCATTTTACTTAATATTTCAAAGTGGGGTCATAGTAAGTTGTATGCCTCTAACTTGTGATCCTCCTGTCTCAACCTCCCAAGTAACTGGGACTACAAACCTAAACCACTGGGTCTAGCCAAGCTATGATACTTTCTGTAACTATGCACTGTGCTCAATCCGTTGCATATTTTCCCATATGGAGCTCCCCCTGGAGTGGCTATTACAATTATATAGAAGAAAGATAATGTCTAGAAAAGTAAATGACTCATGTTTATTGATACCAGGAAAACTGTAGGGCCAGCCAGATGGCAACGCAGTGTATGCCTGTGGGTCTTATATATCTCCTTAGGATATTCTGTAGTTGTGCAATAGTGTAGATGTTGATCTACTGTTTGATGCAATCCCCACGACAGTGAATGTAATCAGAAAACACTAGAGGCCCATGATTGGAATCATGGAGGGATCAAACACTTGGAGACCAAAAGAAACAGAGGGGAAGCCAGGGAGGGTTGGCAATACAGCATTGAGGAAACTGAGGCAGAAGAATCAAGTGTTTAAGGCCAGCCTGAGCTATATAACATGACCCTCCCTGGATCTAAACAGAGGAAGGACAGTAGTTGAATATGAAAGAAAGAAGTAGGATGTGGCATCTTGGAAGCCAAGTAGACATGATGGCTCAGGATGGAAAAGGTGAGCAGATGTACCAAAAAAGACATACCCCAAATATTAGCCATTAAAGTTATAAATAGTGCTTGTCTCATTGGCAGTTGACGAGGGTGCTTTGATGGGGCAAATTAAGTGGAACAAGCTAAGAAAACTGGAATGAGAGGTTAGAGCTACCTTGAATTCGTAAGTCTTTCAAAATATCTGTAAGATGATGTGTTTAAGATAAAGAGAAGTGAAAAAATTTGAAAAATGTTGCATTTAGAGTAGAAGGTACAATGACATCCCTCTAAACCAATTGAAATATTCCAGGGGTAGAGAAGGGAATATAACAGAAAGTGAGAGAGAAGAAAATTGCCAGGGACACAGATTTAAGCACTATGACAGATGAGATCCAGTGTACATGTGGAGTTGGCTGTGAATGGGGATAGGAAGGAGTCCTCCCTAATAGGAGAGGAGCTTGACATAGAGATGATGATGAGAGCCCTGTGAAATGGGAGTGAGTGAAGGTAGAGATGGGAGTGGGGTAGAATTGAGATGAGATCTAAAATAACCATCTGAGGACAGTGTACACTGGGACCCTGGGAGGCCAGAGTGGTAGTTTTAAAGAATTTACAACCAACCTAAGGTCATTGAGCCCTATCAATGTGGCTGGGCAATGTTTACCCAGCTTTGATGGTGAGTTGTGTGTATCCTACATGAGCAAACAGAGACATTACTTGAACTGAAGGATCCTGGATAAGTTCAGCAAGGATACCAAATGAAAGAGAAACCAAAGACTTTTGCAAAAGCAGTAACAGATGGAATGAAAAGAAAAGCAGGAAGGGAGGAGAGACACAATGGGTAAAGCCCATGGGACTCTGGTCTTCTTAGTTACTTTTCAATTGCTAAGATAAAACATCATGATCAAGGCAACTTGTGAAAGAAAGCATTTAATTGGGGGATGATTGTTCGAGAGGGTTAGAGTACATTACCATCATCGGTGAGAAACATGGCAGCAGGCAGACAAGCAGGCATAGCACGCGAGCAGTAATAGTAGCTGTCATCTGACTCACAATCACAAAGCAAAGAGAAAGCCAAATACTGGGAATGACATAAGCTTTTGAAACTTTAAAGCCTACCCCTAGTGACACACTTCTTCCAGCAAGGCCACGCCTCCTAATTCTTCCTAAATCATCCCACCAACTGGGGACCAAGTATTCAAATATATGTGCCTTTGGGTGCCATTTTCATTCAAGCCACCACAGTGCTGGTATCCAAAACTTTCAGGTCCTGCGAGTTAGCAGAGTCGTGGGAGTTGGGGCACCCAAGGAGATAAGATGGAAAGGAAGGAATATAGGAATATTGGCATCAGGTGTTTCTGCTACTGTTAGTAACAAGGTCAATGCCACAACATTGTCCCCTAGAACTTTCCCAAATGAGAGAGCTGTGTATGCACCACCACTGGATGAGGTGTGGTATTCCGCACCTGAAGTGAAGCCCATGCAACTGAGAAGGTGCATTTCGTATCTTAATTCATTTCCATGTAGCTAACAGGCACATCAGGGAACTCTGTCACCAATAGGTGACTGATACAGAAGATAAGAACTTACGGGTATTGAAATCACTAAAAAGACAATGAAAGTACAATGGTAGACAGGGAGGATGAGCCGGGACATGGAACTACAGCGATTGGGGAAACCAGGGTAGCATGACTGACAGCAGTCAAGCCAACTGGGAAATAAGAGATTTTGCTCTTAGTTTTCAGGGGGGAGAGAAATTATTATTTGGAAGCAGCAATTTGTGGACAACTTCCTCACCTTCATCTACAGAAATGGGAAGAGATTCCTGAATAGTAGACAATTGTCTAGGTGAAACCACCACCTTGGGGATAGAGAAGGTGTCCTCAGGCATTAGCCAGGGCTTGGGGAAAGATAGATGAAGTCTATCTTGAGCACAGAAGACTATGGGTTCTTTTTAAGACCTGTCATTTTTATTTGTTAACAGGATAACCACTGCTTGCAGGTTTTGGCTTCCTCTCTTTTTACTTTAATGTTCCTACTTTCCAAGAATGTTGCAGACTCAGGCCCATCCTCCACAGCCCACCCCCGCTCTCCCATGCAACCCTGCAAGCACCCTCTGACCTGTTCTTTCTGTTGCAGGTATTTGGTGTTCACCTGAACAAATGGCAGCTGGACAAGAAGCTAGGGTGTGGGTGCCTCTTCCTGTACGGCGTGTTCCTCTGCTTCTCCATCATGACGGAGTTCAACGTGTTCACCTTTGTGAACTTGCCCATGTGTGGGGACTAATGATTGGCCAGGCCACCTGCCGAGGCCCAGGTCCTCCTTTTCTGTGCAATACGAGACCCGGTCGCGCCCGAGTTATGCGGCCCCTCAAGGGCCGCGGCGTCCGTCTCTCCCGTGCTGTCCACAGGCCTCCGCTCCTGTCCTGGTGGCCTAGGCTCTCCCTGCCACCTCCTTTGATCCTTGATCCTACCTCCCACCCAGCCCCTCTCACCTGCCCATCCCCCTCCTGTCCCTCCTCTTCCACGTGAAGCCCCACCACCCACATGAATTTTCAAGCTCCATTTTTGAACAGTGACTGAGACTCTAGAACAAAACTGGCTGCTAACTGGCCTGAGCCAGGCACAATTTACTCCAAACCCTCTCCTTTTTTAAGTTATTTCACAGAAGACACCCTAATTTATGACCAGAGACTTTGAGAGGTCTGCTGAGGGCAGGAAGCATTGGGATTATTTCATTTGGGGGTGATTCCTAGGTTACCGAGTTTAGGGAATTGTTTTACTTGAGGGGGCTCTTCGTTTCTTTACTTTTCTTTCAGAGATGGAGGAGACCCCTGTGTCTTCTCTCACTGGGCTCTAGCTTAATAGATGATCCACAGGTTGTACTGAGCGTCTCCTGGGGGGGAGCCCCGGGAATGGTGGGAATTGAACAATTAGTTGGAAAAACACTGAGCAAGACCACCAGAAATAAATGCATGACATGCTGTTTTCTGCCCAAGGACACCTCACTAAAGTCCTGAAGGCATCACCTGGGGGGGGGGGGGTTTACAGTGTTAGAGAAAGAAACCTGCTTCACATACGTTCACTATGACCATCTCTTTCTCACTAGATCCTTTCTAGTTTTTTCAAGCAATAGTTCTAGCCTGGCTGAGGCCTTTGACAGGGAGGCTCTGGCTAACTGTCGACACCAGGCAGTCAACAGCAGAAACTTCCCCAGCGTGTGAGTCCTTGAAACGTGCTCTTGTTGCTTGGCATTTGTGGGGACAGGGGATGACCCAAGAGGCTATTACTGTCCTCTGGACAGAAGTTACAGACACTGGTTTCTTGGAAAATGGAGAGAAGCACATTTTGCACAGATGTCGTCAATGAAGTCCCAATTTGCCACTTGGTATCGAGTACACTGGACCCTGACGGCTGGCTCTTGAGCAAACATCCTTCGTTACAGGATGCCACCACCAAGCTGGCCAGTTTCACCCCTCCCCTCTCAGAGGGATGGCCAGGGAGGGAGAAAGCAGAGAACTGATGCCTTGGAAACCACAGAATGGGCTCGAGGGCACAAGTTATTGTGAACATTTCGCCAACCACTGCTCAGCCGCCCTGCTAGATTTTCTATAATGCTGAATTATTATGCAGAATAATTCCAAGTTGAGATACACCCATGCTTGTTACACTTGTATTTATTGAAACTGTGGATTCTTGCCCGCCCGTGCTGCCCCTTGTATTTACTTTAAGCACTGATCACTTATCATCCATTTGGTATGGTTTTCCCAGTCCCTTGTACACATCCTGATTTGAATTGTAAAATAACCTGCTACAAAGCGGTTGACTGTTTCTGTCTGCAGTACAAGCTGAGGGGCAGCATCAACCAAGGACCGGGAGAGGAAATCACCAATTTGGGCTCTCAGAGCTAAGACACACTTATTGATTTGGTTGCACATTTTGCACTGGTTTATGGCGAATGTTTTCTTGGATGGATGGTGTAAAATAAACTTCTCTGTTCTGTATCCTCCCTGAAACGCAGTGTATTGCTTTCTTGGCTGGACTGGTATTGTTTCATAACAGGGAGAACCACAGCAACCGCTACGGAGTCAGGTGTGTGTTGTCTCTACTTCTGGCCAGACTCACCGCAAGACCAATATGGCTGGCAAATAGCAGGTACTAACTGCAAAGAATGGACGCTGTCTAAAGTTTGTAGGGATTTCAGGTCTGTGTCATGTCACAGAATTCTAGAATTCTGCCTGTGGTGGTGTGCATGTGACATCGTGTTAGGAATCCCTTCTTTCTGGCAGACACAACATTAGGAAGATCGTGAGTCCTGATGTTGTTTAGCAGGAGCCAAGGTCTCCATCCTGATGTTAGAAGGTGTCAGTCATGAAAATTAAGAGCTTTCAGAGTTGGCCACCTTATCTGGAATCCCAGCCCTCAGGAGACTGAGGCAGGCTGATCTGAATCAAGGGCTAAACAGAGAGACTCTGCCTCAAAAAACCAAGCGATATGAGCCTCCTGCAAAGTCAACTCAAAAGAGACAATAACATATAGTTACAGTCAGCCAAGTTCTGATCCAAAGGGCTCTCTAGGGGTAATTACCCAGACCTACCATTGTGCCTGAAAGTCAACAACTTATATAGGAACCAGAAGAAAAAAATGGGTACTGAGTCATAGCAACAACTTCACTGCTTAAAATATATATTCCCAGGGAAGGAATGTGAAAGGTGCCTGGCTGTCTTTTGTATTTACATCTTCAGACATCTGACTATCATAGTTGTGCATCTCACAAATACACCTTGGGTGTGGGTTAGAGTATTGTTATACCTGTTGGTGTTCCTTATTTAGTTTTCCTAATTGTCAACAAAAGGACATGTGATCAGAAACTTGGCTTTACTTATGCCTTCTGCAGTGTTGAGGGTGGAACTCAGAGCACTGTGCATGGCAGGCCCACAGTAGCTTGATTTAAAAACATATTTTCTGTGAAATCTTTAGAAATTACAGGTTAGTTCTCAGTGCCTCAAAGTGAAAATCCCAGGATGAACCCCCAGCTTGGTGGCTCACTCTTGTAATCAACAGTCAGGAGGCAATTGGGAAGACAGAGAGATCAAGGCTAGGTTGGACCAATTAGCAAGTTCCAGGCCAGCCTGAACAATATAATGAGATCCTGTCACAAAAGAAGAGAGGAAGAAAGGACATAAATCTACCCATCCAATCCATCCTTGGCTGACCATTTTCCCGGTTTCAGCCATGAGGACTACCAGTCTAGAAACTCTGAGATGAAATGAGAATTAGCATGCTTTTGCCTGGATTCCAGCCATGCACAATTATTTCTTGGGTTGTCCATTGAGAGTGTAGTTTCCAATGAGCCAGCTATCCTGTGATATTAACCATTTCCACACTCCTGATGCAGTGATGCTTTAAAAAGGTTGGGATGGTAGGAAAGGATTGAAAAAACCTTATTTTACTATCTTACACTTCAAATAGCCAGCAGAGACCCTTACCTCAGTGTTCTGACATAATTTATCCTCTCCCACATAACAGTCTCCCTGACTCACAACCTTTCCCAAGGAAAGATGCATGCTACGCCCTGTGTATCCTCCTGAACACATCCTAGCTGGTCTTGCTAGGAGGTGCCTGAAGAAGGCTCTCCTTTCCTTCCCAGTCCAGCTTGGTTTGCACATGCTCATTGCCGACTTGCATGCCTTCACTAGAACAGTAACCTCTGTGCACTCTTGGTGCCTCTGAGGTCACACAGGAGACTGTTCTAGCCATGTGGGAAATGTGGTATCTGCTCCTTTCATAAAGAAAGTGTTAGCCCCACCTCCGGGAGGATATGCACTTTGCAATGCATGCATGTTTGGTATATACTTCAAAAATATGTAATGGTATGGGCTGGGGAGATGGCTCAGTGGGTAAAGGGCTTGCTGCCCAAGCATGAGGGCCTGAGTTTGAATCTCTAGAGTGCACATAAAAGAAGAAAAGCCACGTGTGTACAGTGTGCGCCTGCACTAGGGGAATGGAGACAAGTGGATCCTCAGAGCTTGCTGGCCAGGGAGTCTTAACTGATCAACAAGCTCCGGGTTCAGTAAGAGACGCTTTCTGGAAGGATAAAGTAGAGAGCAATAAAGGAAGTCTCTCGGTACACATGGGCATGCCCAGATGCAAGAAGCGATGCACTAGTGGAAGTCACTCAGTACACATGCGCATGCCTAGTTGCAAGGAGAGAGGCAATAGTGGGAAACGCTCGATACACTTGCACATGCCCAGATGCAAGGAGCGATGCAATAGTGGGAGTGGGATAAAGGTGTTGTTGCACATTTATAATTCACAGTTGTAATTTTGCATACTAGGGATCTCAAGCTCTATGTATCCCAAACAGTAACTTTGAGCTGATTTTAGGCATGCATGTTTCAAAGACAAATCTAAACATTTAAATAACAATAATTGCTAAGATTATTGTAAAGTCTGGTCCGTTTTCAAGTTGTGGTATGAAATAGAAACAATATCTAGCTGTAATTCCTGATCAAAAGCAGAGTGACCTTAAAGTTTACCAAACTGCAAATATTCAATTGTTATTTTTTATTTTATTATTATTATTATTATTATTATTATTATTATTATTATTATTAAGTTCTACACTTTTCTCTGCTCCCCTCCCTATCTCTCCCCTCCCCTTCAACCCTCTCCTAAGGTCCCCATGCAAGTAGAGGAGAGAAATTTATGAATAGGGTAATTTTATCAAAATTTATTTTCACCTTTTCAAAATGGGATGGTTATCTATCAGATTAATAGGATGTTCCTGCGCCAGTTGTGACCCTTTTCAGTCAAGTATCCGGTAAGAGTTAGCACAGTGCCATGTTGGATTTAAGATTCATGCTAACACAACACACATGTGCATACAAACAGACACACATAAACAAACACACACACAGGGTCTACCTAATATCAAAGCAGTCCAATAGATTTCAATTCATTGTTGAGATCTCAAACTGTCTATTTCCATAAGGTTACAGGAATGAAGAAAATTAAGCAACCTTTACTCTGATGAATAAAAATAAGTACTCATCACTGAAAAATATGAGCACTCCCCTGCTGTTTAAAAGGTCAGGGTCAGAGTTGGAAAAAATATAGAAAGTAAAAAATAAAAAAAAAGAGGCCAAGAGTGTGCACAAGATAAATTATGCTGTGGCCAGAAGAACTGGCTTTACACTGAACTTTTCACTTGGCTTCTGAACACAGAGTAAAGGGCAAGAAATGCAACCAACATTTTTCAAGTGTTATAATCAGGGTAATATATGATCATGATGTCCTTACAAACTACACTGGGTCATCTCATTCTCTTAAGCAGTTTTATTCAACCTCGATATAGCAAAACATTCTTACCAAGTTCTAGACATTTTAAACATAGTATTTATTGTTAACTCTCATTTTACTGATTTTTGGGTTGTGTTTCTGTAGCAGAGAGAATAGGGAAGATTTGAAATTACAATTTTGGCATACACGCCACTGAGTGTTTTTTCTACTTAATCTACATAACCATATACATCTACAAATACATTAAATTTATTTTTCTCAAGTTAGGCATGATGATACAAGCCTGTAGTTCTATAGCTTTGGAAGAAGAGGCAAGAGGACTAAGAGTTCAAGGTCATCCTCAAATACAAAGTGAGGTTGACACCAGCCTAGGAAACTTGAGACTTTTTTTTCATTATAACTTGACGTGAGATTTCCTTCTTTATGCTGTGATTACCATTAATGAATAAAAAACTACTTTGAGCCTATAGCAGAGCAGGGCAGGAGAGGAGCAGAGCTAGGAGGGGAGAAAGAAGGGCAGAATTAGGAGCTATATAGCCCTGACGGATACAGATGCCAGAACTTTAGCCAGTAAGCCACAGCCATGTGGTAATGCACAGATTAATAGAAATGGGTTAAATTCATATGTAAGAGCCAATAAGAAGCTAGAGCTAATGGGCCAAGCAGCGATTTAATTAATGTGGTTTCTCTGTGATTATTTCAGTTCTGAGCAGCCACTGCAATAACTGACAGCTTATTCTGCTTTTCTAAAACTGTTTTTGATGATGCTGTGATATCTAGTTTATTAGCATAAACAGCCCAAAGGTTCTGAAAAACTACACACATATCTTGGAGTGAAATGAAACAAGGAGCCGGGCAAGGTGGCACATGCCTTTAATCCCAGCACTCGGGAGGCAGAGGCAGGCGGATCTCTGTGAGTTCGAGACCAGCCTGGTCTACAAGAGCTAGTTCCAGGACAGGCTCCAAAGCTACAGAGAAACACTGTCTCAAAAATTAAAAAAAAAAACAAGGAATTTCTGAATCTCTGCAGGTGTTTTTGAGGTGTTTTGGCTACTTCAGGCCCATGCCTATTGGCCATACTGGAAATGCACCTGTATATAAAAATGCTTTTACCTAAAATTGATATATTTGTAATGATATTTTATTTGTATTTTAATAAATAAAGCTTACCTGAAGTTCAGAGAGTAAAACAGCCTTACAGACCAAGCAGTGGTGGCACACACCTTTGATCCCAAGTAGCCACACTAGTTTGTCATAGAAACCGGGCAGTAGTGGTGCATGCCTTTAATTCGAGAACTAGAGAGGATTATAAAACAGGAGGAGACAGCTCTCAGACACAGTCTCATTCTGAAATTCCTGGAGGCTATTTCGGGCTATGATAGAGGTTAAGAGTCAGTGGCTGGCTGTTTTGCTTTTCTGACTCTCAGGTTGAACCCCAATATATGTCTCTGGGTTTTAGTAATTGTGCTACATATTGTGTGCTTGTCTTAAAGAAAAATAGAGCACCATGCAATGCTGTCTTTCTCTTTTTTAATTAAACTTTATTTTTAATATTTATTTATTTATTATGTATACAGTGTTCTGTCTTCATTTTTGCCTGCAGGCCAGAAGAGGGCACCAGGTCTCATTATAGATGGTTGTGAGCCACCATGTGGTTGCTGGGAATTGAACTCAGGACCTCTGGAAGAGCAGTCAATGTTCTTAACCTCTGAGCCATCTCTCCAGACCCTGTCTTTCTCTTTTTTTAAAGATGTGATAGGCATTTCATCTCCCTGCCATAGAATTCTTCCAATGTGAGCTAGGAAAGCTGGTCTCCTCAGTCTGCACTGATCTCAACACCAGTAGATGTGAACAAAATTGCCTCATACTTCATATTTAAAAGGTATTTTTTGTCCTAGATATAGGTTTCTAATATATCATTCACACCATCTAATCCACAGTTAGTCACTGTCTTGGTTAGGATTTACTACTGCTGTGAAGAGACACTATGACCACAGCAACTCTTGTAAAGAAACGTTTAATTGAAGATGAGTGGCTTACAGTTTCAGAGGTTCAGTCCATTATGACCATGAAGTAGAGCATGACAGCGTGCAGACAGATGTGGTGTTGATGATGAGAGTGCTACATCTTTGAGGAATGTAGCACACTGAATAAAGCTTGAGAAAAAGAGACTGCAAAGCCTGCCCCCACAGTGACACACTTCCTAATAGTGCCACTGCCTTTAGGGTCCATTTTCTTTCAAACCACTACAGTCACCCTACAGTTATTTAAATATTCTATGCAATTTCCATCTGTTAAAAAAGAAAAAAAGCTCATGGACTGGAGAGATGGTTCAGCAGTTAGGAGCATTGCCTGCTCTTCCAAAGGTCCTGAGTTCAATTCCCAGCAACCACATGGTGGCTCCCAACCATCTGTAATGAGGTCTGGTGCCTTCTTCTGACCTGCAGTCATACACACAGACAGAATATTGTATACATACTAAATAAAAAATATTTAAAATAAATAAATAAAGCTCAGTTTATCTTCATTTCTCCACCTTGTTGTCTGTATCAGTGGTTCCAAGCTTTTAGCACACTGCAGAATTACCTAGAGACTTATTAAATATATATTTCTGTGGGCCTCTGGATAATAAGTCTGTAGCAAGAATAATAAAAACCCAGAGACAGATGCTGGGATTCAGGTTGAATATCAGAAAAGCACAGCAGCTAAGCCACTGAAGAGTTCTTACTTCTGTGAAATCTTCAGACTGAATGGGGAGTGAGTTCCTGTCTCATACCACCTTATATTCCTCTCTAGGGCTGGGATTACAGGTGTGTACCACCACTGCCTGATCTGTATGACTGACTAGTAAGACTAGCTTTGCACTCTGATCTTCAAACAACCTTTATTTATTAAAACACAAATAAAATATCAACATATTTCCCCTTTTCTGTCTAAAATAAAAAGAAGACTGTAATTAATATAAGAAAAACTATATATAATAAGTACAATAACTATATACAGTATATATACATAGTCAATAGATATACCAACAATGTATAGTCCATTTGCAGTTGACAAATTCAAAAAAATACTCCATTATCTATCCTATCTTGGTGAGTTCAAAAGGTTGTACCTAATTCATTTTCTGTTCTAATTTGCATTATCAAATTATTTTTTATTGAACTGGGCGGTGGTGGTGCATGCCCTTAATCCCAGTACTCAGGAGGCAGAGGCAGGTGGATCTTTGTGAGTTGAAGGCTGGCCTGGTCTACAAGAGCTAGTTCCAGGACCGACTCCAAAGCTACAGAGAAACCCTGTCTCAAAAAACAAATATTTATACATATATCTTTTACTGTCCCTCAACCTTTTACACTATACACCTCTTTAGTGAGTTTCTTTTCTGAATCTGGTAAACAAGGAGAACTATAACCATCTAGTCTTCTACTTCCTCAGAGACCAGAGAAGGAAATAATACTAACTGAAGAAGGAGGAAGTGCAAGCAAGTGACTTCTGAAAAATGTGAGAAATGATTTTAAAAAGGCTGGCTGGAAAATCACCCATGATTCTTCTACAACATTGGGGTATCCATCTTTGGCCTACAGGCCTAGTATAGCTGACAGACTTTTATGTGAAGCAGAATTTTGAAGGACTGTCCCACCTTGTCCAAGTCACTCTCTTTTGTGTCCTGCTTGTCCAATTTAGACAGCATACCATCAGCAATCAAGGCAAGAACACTTTCTTGTTCAGTGGCTTACTTTTGTCACAAAGAAAGTAAACTCCATGTGGAGTTTCTTTGCTACCCATCATCTTCTCTGAAGTAGATTGGTGTTGCCAGGAGCAGACATGTCTCATTGTCATAAAGAAAAGAACCTATGTTATTAAAACATCTTAAATGTCACATTCTATCAATCTCTGAAGTGTTTGAAGATGATCTATCTTTCTAAAATGTATCTGTTTTATCTTAAAAACATACCTAATGTGACTACAAGTTCAATTGTCATAGGTGACTAATTACTAACCTACATTTCCTTATTATCCTAACCAGTATGTAATAATAACTTTTAAGAACTAGAAATTTGCATTACATTGTTAAATGAGGTATATAGGTACAATACCTTGAACAAGGTTAGAAATGTATGTACATTTTGTTAAAAATGTTTTAACAAAATTCATCTCAAATTTGTATACAATATGCAAAAGTCCAATCCAATGTAAAATATTTAAAACTAGTAGTTTCTTATTAAATAGATTGAATAATCTACCTTTCTTTCTTATCATATAAATAAAATATCACTATATAGGCCCAAGAGGTCTCTTTTCTCACAAATCCTGAATACTAATTGCTGCTGCAATGGAACCTACTTTGAGAACTACTGCCCTAAAATAACATGGTCCCTGAAGGCACCTTTGTCCTACACCAGCCCTCACTACTATCATTAATTTGAAGAAAAACATACACAGAGGTGGACATATTGTTTTTTTCATCCTTTTGATATTCTCTTTTCTGTTTCCATTGAGATCTATCAATGGCTGAAAGTAGACAACAGCACTTGCATCCAGTTCTGCATTAACTATGTTGTTTAATCCCCCTACAGGCTCTATTTCTAACAACTAAAGAACAACTTCTAAATTAAAACCCACCTAGATCAAAGAAAATGGCTTAAGATAAAGATAAAGCTATCATTCTTGATAAAGACCATCAAGGTTATTCAAGGTGAAAATATGTCAGTCACAAATGGTAAGAGAAGGAAACAGTGAATTCATGAAGAGAATTTTTCTTCCCAGGAACCTATATTTATACATTATGATTATGGCTAGCTAGTTTGCCAATACACATATGCTCTTTTCTGTTTGTCTTTTATTTATGTTTTTGTGCATTTCTTGCAATGCTCAGGGACAACACATGGCCTTCAACATGCTAGGCAAGCATTCTAGCCCTGAGGTACCTCCCCAGCTTTTGGGTTTTGATACAGAGTCTGGTTACATGACCCAAGATGGCCTCCAACTTGTAATTCTCCTGCCTCCATCCACTAATTTCTGAGGTTATAGGCAGTCACTTCCGTGCCTGGCACTGAATGTGTTACTTTGATTTAAATTTATCTAGCAAAGAGGCACATCTCAGAAAATATTAATAAAAGGCTTGTTCCAGCATGGACTATTAAGTATATTGGATACTAACACATACACTATTGTGTTCTTGCCTTCAACACAAGAGCAGAATGCATCCAACCACACATCTAAATAGCTTCTATGTTCATATAATGACTCCCAAGTGTTGAGTGATCAAAATTCCCAAGAAAGAAATATAGACACACACACACAAGGCTTGGGTCTGTAGACAGCACTCTCCTCAGATATGGGCTCTTGGCTAACCCACAAGGCCTCAAAGGACATACTGTGTTCCCACATAATGTGGTAAAAGTCACATTTTACAAGCCCACTGAAAATATCCCTCTGAGTCAGGAAGTGATTTTAAATGTTAGTTAGCAAGCATAATCCATGGTGGGCTGGGCAAGGGGGAAGAATGAGGCCTTCCACTTCAGAGTAGAACACTATGTGTGGTCCACGCCAGCCCACACGAAAGTATGTACACACTCTGACACCCCCAAAGCCTTGCTCTAAGAAGCTCTATCCTTCAAAGTGGCATCTCTAGACTGGAATGTGTTCCTGTGGTCACATTGTCATCTGTGAGACCCATCTGAGTCACCACCCTTCCTATTTCTAAGACCCTGCTTATACTTCTGACAGAATTTAACCAGCTAACTAAATGCTAACACTCTTCTCGGGAGGAAACCAAGGATTTGGAAGAAACAAGAACTTGAGATCTAGGCCAGGAAATCTTTTTATTTCTAACATTTGCAAATCAGTGACTTGGAGGCCCTGAAAGTCCGGGTGCCTTGGATGTATATGATACCCAAATTCACTTCATTACTGTCAAAGGAAGCTTAACACAGTTCCAAAGTTGCAACACTGATTATTTTTTCTGGAATGGTCTTATGCCCTCTTGGTGTTTTAACATGGATCGACTGGCTACACAGAAAGTTTCACATTTTATGGATGTGATTACTGGGCCAAACCAACCTTGAAGAATGAGTGGTCAGATTTCCCCTGCCCATCAACAGGAAGCTTGTGAACCAAGAAGCCTGCTTCTCCTGAGGATTACAGGTGGTTGGTTGTTCAAGTTTGCTTTCTCTTGCTCTGATTAAAAAGACTGACCAAAAGCAAGCTAGGGAAGAAAAGGATTTATCTGGCTTAACGCCATCACTGAGGGAAATCAAGGCAGAAAGTAAAGACAAGAAGCCTGAAGACAGGACTGCTGGTCCACACAGCATTACCTCTGCCGAGGAAGCTCACTCATAGCCGAAGTATAGTAGAAATCATGGAGGAATAATGCTTACTGGCTCACTCCCAGGCTCATGCTCAGCTAGCTTTCTGACAGAGCCCAGAACCTCTTATGGAAGCATGGTGTATTTGGGCACTTACAGGCACTGTCCTAGGTTTTCTTCCTGTTGCTGTGATAAGCAACATAACCAAAGCAACTTGAGGAAGATGTGTTCCACCTTATACTGCATAGTCCATCTTCTAGGGAACTCAAGACAGGGACCCAAGGACAGGAAGTTAAACAGAGACCATGGACACATGATGCTTACTGGATTGCTTCTCTTGGCTTGCTCAGGGACCTTTCCTATACAAGCCAGGCCCAACTGTCCAGGGATGAGACCATCCACAGTAGATTTGACCCTCCAACATCAATCAGCAATCAAGAAAAGACTCCACAGACATGTGCATAGAATGGTCTGATAGAGGCAAATACTCAGCTGCGGCCTTGCCTCTCATGTGACTCTAGGCCGTATCAAGTTGACAGTTAAAACTGACCAGGACAGGAGTCCAGGAAGTAATGAAGTGTTGCAGAATATTTGTACACTGTGCAAAGATGTGTTGCTGTGATTGGTGTAATAATAAGTTGAACAGCCAATAGCTAAGCAGGAGAGATAAGCAGGCCTTCTAGGCAGAGAGATAGGAAGAGGAAGAGAGAATTGAGGTGTGCACCAGACATAGAACAACCAGGGTGTGCAGGAGGAGAGGTAACAAGCCATGTGGCAGAATGTAGATTAATATAAATGGCTTAATTTAAGTTATAAGAACTAATTAGGAACGAGCCTAAGCTAAAAGCCGAGCTTCCATAATTAATAAGAAGTCTCCAATTCATTTTTGGGAGCTGATGGGACAAAAAAAGACTCATTACAATAAGTTCCCAAATATTGCAGTGTTTCTCTTGTTTCTCCCTTGTTGCACCTCAGTCTCTGTCCTGATGCCCCTATAACACAATGCCATTGGACTTCTCCTTTTTATTGGCTTAGCAGTAGTAAGAGGTGGTGTGATGTCATATTAACAGGATCTGTATTCACCTAGGTGTTTTATGTGACCCTGTTGCTGGGGAAAATGTGACGGATATCTACTCTTCCCACATAGAGGTAGGGTTGACAATAGACCAAAGTATGGATACCAACAAAGTCTGGCTTGATGAACCAATGAGTTTTATTGAGGTTAACTATAGGAATATGGATGTTAACTTACAGGAGCAGAAATAACTCCAAGATTTCTGTACTACCAAAGGCACAACCTAGCGTAGATAACAACTCACAAAAGCTGGGAACATGAAGCTCACTGCACAACCTGCAGGTTGGAGAGGGTCCTTTTCTGGTGGTTCAGTTGGTTGGAGACTCTTCCAGGCAGCTTGGCTTGTCAGAGAGTCTTCTTGGAATGTTGGCTTCTCCAGGCTGCTTCTCTATTCTCTGCTTCCTCCCCCTGAGTGGTTGGGCTTGTCTGGGCATCTTCTTTGCAGCTTGTCTTGTTTGAGAGTGACTCTCAGCAGTCTTTACTGCTGCTATACACTTGGAGAGGAAAGGGTCCAGTGAATCTGGTCAGTATTAGGGACTTCCTATGTGTAATGATTCTCTATCACTTTAAGAGCAAGCCACGCCCACTTCTCATCTGCAAGCTAGCAGGCTTGGAGTTGCAGTCTCATTCTAGCTGTCTGTCCCCACTGCTCTTGGCTCTCGGGAGAGACAGACAGTCTTCTCCCGTTTCCTCCTTCTCTCTCTCTCTCCTTCTTTCCCTCTCTCTCTCCCCTTCTGCTCCTTTCCCTCCATAACCATCTAATAAATGCTTAACTTTAATATCCATCTGGTTTCATATTCCCGCCTCCCTGCCACCACCGCTGCCGCCATTCACCGCCATTTGCTGCCATGCAGTCTCCTGCGCAAGCTGCCAGGAACCCGCGCACATGGTCGCGTGCCACCCATGGGGACCCATAGCAGCTGCAGGGACCCCCATTATTAATTAAAACTACAACACTAGGGGTGTTTTGAGTTGTATACACTCTGTCTTAAAGCACAACCCTTCAGAGTAGAGTGTATCTATATTGGGGAAACTGTTACACAGTATTAGGAAGCAAGTCTCTAAGTAGACCTGTGATAGATAATATAGGTTATATTGCCTTCTTGACATATCTGCAAGGGGTTTCCTTGATTAAGGTAATTAAGGTAAGAAAATGCACCCTAACAGAGATTGCTCCATTCCTAGGCATGGGTTGATCCTGAACTCCATAAAAAGGAGGAAGTCAACTGAGAATAGCATTCACTGATGTAACGTGACCTAACAATTCAAACTTCTGCAACCTTAACTTCCCTTCTGGGACAGATTAGTCTTGAGCTGTGAATTGATTCTTTATGTTGCTTTTGTTTGGTGTTTTGTTGCCATGAGAGAAGTAACTAACATAGGTAAATTTCTTTCTTTAACGTGTTTGTGCATATATAGTATATATGCATGAGTATATTTGTGTTTTGGGAACTCATATGTGTGTGCAGGTGGGTAAACATAAGTGTACACATGAATGTAGAGGCTGGGTTCTGACATTTGTAATCTTCTTTGATTTTTCTCTGTCATATTCATTGAGACAAGGTCTCTCAATTGATCCCAGAAGTCATCAATACAGCTGGTATAGGTAGTCAGGTTGATCCAGGGATCATTGATGGCTGCCTTCTAAGTGCTGGGATTACAGACAAGGTCCTATGTCTACCAAGCATTTACATGGGTTCTGGAGATGCAAACTTTGCTCCTCACTCATGCGGCCTTCACTGGAAGCCCCTTTACTACTGAGCCATCTCCCCAGCTCACTGCTGGTGAGTTTTTCAAAGTTTCTTCTTGCCCATATTGAGAACTCACTTCATGATACCTCAGAACAGAGATGGCTAGGCTTGTGGCTTAACCAAACTCTAGGATACATGTCAATTAAAAACAAAGATCATTTATACTATAGCTTTCAACTCTAGATGAAGTAAGTCATGATGGCCATAAGTCTCCTCATTTACAGCCCCAATTCAAAGGAGCCAGCAGACTGTCAACTCAAGGGATCTAAGATCATGCAGTCACTGCCTATTCTGATGTTCTTTCTATTTAAGACGAGAGAGAGGTTGGCCATTTCCATCCATGAATTAAGAATGTGTGAAGAGAGTGAGGTTTCCATGAGCATTGAGGTAAGAGAATCACAAGTTACTCTGCTTTGCTTCCTCTCTGCCAGGAATTCATCTTCATTGTTGTCAGGCTTCCTAACATATATGATTTAGACGTTATCCATAAAAAGAGCTTGCATGGTCTTACTCCCTTGTCATTCTCAGGAAGAAGTTTTAGAGTTCCAGGGACAAAATGCTAGTTTTGTTTTATCCCCCTAGTGCTGGCAGCTGAAACAGGCCTCAGACAGTCTAGGGAAGCACTTTGCAAACTCCCTAGACCTAAATTCATTTTAAAGAAGACGTGGGTATGCCGGGCGGTGGTGGCGCACGCCTTTAATCCCAGCACTCGGGAGGCAGAGGCGGGCGGATCTTTGTGAGTTCAAGGCCAGCCTGGTCTACAAGAGCTAGTTCCAGGACAGGCTCCAAAGCTACAGAGAAACCCTGTCTCGAAAAA
>JAQHUG010000009.1:13226851-13237868 GCA_028555095.1 Dicrostonyx torquatus
GGTTTCTCAGTCAGTCCCCATTGGCAGCCACATCCAGAGATTCCGGTTTGGTAATATGCTCCTTCAGTCCTGGTCCAGCTGGATTTGATGAGCTCCCAATAGATCAGGCACACTGTCTCAGTTGATGGGCCAGTCCCTCGCGGTCCTGACTTCCTTGCTCATCTTCTCCCACCTTTTGCTCTTTGACTGCACCTTGGGAGTTCAGTCTTTTGTTCTGATGTGGATGTGGGTCTCTGACTCTATCTCCATCCATCAGGTGAAATTTCTGTGTTGATGATCAAGATATTCATCAACATGACTATGGGACAAGGCTAGTTCAGGGACCCTCTCCTCTGCAGAAATGTAATAATAATTTTTAAAAGGAGATGAAACAAAAAAAAAAAACCCAAAGAGGTAGGCCCGCAGGACCAGGGATGGGGCGGAGATGAAGGGATGGAGCAGCTTCTTTTTGGAGACCCTCAAACTGGAGACTGCTAGTTATCTGCCTGGCGTCTGGGTGTCAATTGAATTTGGGGACTTGTTCTGCCTGTGGTCTATGTGTTGGACAAGTGCCCAGTATCTGCTAGATCTGTCCTTACTTAGGCAGTTTCCCTTCTTTGTGTATTAGAGGCCTCTACTGGCGACCCTGAGCTTTGCACCCTGTGGGCTTGGCAGGTTTCCCCACCCTCCGTTGACTCCTGCTCACACCATCAAGGGTAGTTAATGTTCCAGCTGGGGTTTGTCTCCCACTTGCATTGAGAGTGTGAGAAGCAGTGCTGAGATCTGTACAAGTGGAGTACCTAGCCTCATAGCTTCAAGACCTCCTCAATATTTATCATCCTACTAGAAGGTTGAAGGATGTAGCTGGGAAGGGGGGACCTCCAGCTGCAGAGTTCTGACTGATCAGTGTTTGAATCCTCTCCAGTTTGGGGATCCCTCCGCTGATGCAATAAGCCAAATCAAGCCAAATTAATAAGACCAGATTTAACAAATAGAGCAAAGCAACACACACACACACACACACACACACACACACACACACACACACACACTTGCCGCCCCCAGTGATTCTCAGAAAGGCAGAAGAGAAATCACATGGCAAATCTTAAATATACCCTATAGGAATAGTCTTGAGCAGCTCCAGGGGAGGCTCTGACCCTTGGCAGGTTTTCTGAGAGGCGGGGTCTAGAATGGAAAGAGTGGGGCCAGGAACCCATTGGAACATCTGGGCGGGGTTTGGAATGGGGAAGCGAGACTGGAGCACTAAGGTTTTGTGATGAGAACCCCGCAGAGGTAGATCCACCTGCTGAGCTTATACAAGGGCTATCAGACTCCAGACTTATTCTCCATTGATGAGATCTACTCCTGGCTCCCAAGACAAGCTTTCTCTCCTGCTCCCTGCTCATCATCATCAGGCCCTCTGTATTTTATTATTGCTCTGACAAAATATCTGACAAGAAACAAGGAGTTTTTTTCAACTACAATTTGAGGAGATTTAGTCTATCACTGATGGGAAGGCAAGGCTGCAAAATCAGGAGGCTGGCTAGTCACACTACATCTACAGTCAGGAAACAGAGCGGGGTCTGGCTTACTCAAGGCCTACCCCTGTGATCCACTTCATCCACCAAGACTCCGTTTCCCCAAAGCTCTATAACCTTCCCAAACAGCCTCACCATCTGGGGACCAAGTCTTCAATACATGAATCTGAGGGAGACATTTCATATCAAGGCACAACACTCTTAGACTCTTCACAGGCACTTCCAAGGACTGCCTCCTGGCCCCAGGGCTGCGGCCAATCAAAGTCAGGTGCCCTGTCTTGTACTTGTTCCTATTGTAAGGCTCACAAGGTAGATCAATTTCAAGCACTGGGTTTCCTGTCTCTATCTTTGGAGTGACAGAGATTGAGAGAACAGGGTTCCTCTCTATTACTGAGACTCCCCTGCTGGAGAAATCACTGTCTCACCAAATACAGGTCGCTTTGAGGCTTGTCCTTAAGGCAGGACCTCTCATTGTCTTTCACCAGCGTCACCCGGCTTGCTTTATAGAGGAGTCTTCTTCTTCTTTCCCCACACCTTGTGTTGGGATTTGCTTGCCTTCCCTGGATCACCATATTTTTCCCTGATCTTTTCAGATAACTTATAGATAACTAGTTAGAGATCAGCCACCCTAGAAATCATAGAGAATGGACCCTTCCCTCATAGTCAACAGCTTATAAAACCAGGAACTGAAACCACAAGATTCTACTGGTCAAAAGAATGGAGTCTGAGTCATATTTTTGGCCCTGGGATGAGACATGGCATTCTAAACTATGCAGTCAATCATAAGATTACTGTCTAGACAAAGGCATTCTGGCACAGAACAAAGACCACTGTAATCCCCACCCATTGGAGTCAACACAAATGGGCCTGTCAGTCACCTGGGTAGGAAAACATACTTCAAGGAAGTCTGTTAAAGAGACTTGAGTACTATTAATAAACCATACCTAAAATGTAGGTCAACACATTGGGCTTCACTTTATGCCGAAACAAACCGTATATACCTTTCACACTATAATCTTTCTCATCTGAATTCTCCCAACGGAGGTCACAAGGACCAGGTTGCTGAAGACTGACCAAAGTAAGATCTTGATGATGCTACCATTGCCTTTATGAATTTCCAAAGCTCTCTTTTCTGACTTGGGAACTGAGTTGATTTTTTTCTTGTTCTGTCTGACTGCTTCATTGGGTCCCATGGAGACAGCATCTAGACCACCATCTTACCTGGACCTCTAAGCCACAGAAGTATTTTCTTAACTTAATGCATCAAGCATAGAGAATTCAAAACTTCTCAAGCAGCCCCAGCCTCTACGTGCAAGTAGAGGTGAGCGAGAAACACAAATGACCTGTTCGACTGGTTTCATGATTGAAGTCTTGAACACTAGTTACTTTCCATCAATGAGAATGTTTTTGAAGGTATTGATGGGTATAAGAAGCATATTAACATTATTCTTGTGTAAGGATCCTTCAAGATCATTATAAATGTGTCAGTTCAGGAGCACTTCTAAAAAGCAACTGTCAAAAGGAAGTTTAGCTTATCTTATATGATAGTTGGCTTTAAATGGCAACTTGACACAACCCAGAATCACCTGAGAAGGTAGTCTCAATGAGGACTTGATTACATTTGTTTGACAATGATGATGTCTCTGCCAGATTGTCTTAATTAATTAAATTGATGTTGGAAGACCCAGTCCACTTTAGGTGACCATTCCCTAGATATAGGTGCTGTAGGACAATGGCTTTACCTTGTAAACATTAGCTTCTTGTACTTGTTTAATAAAATGCTGACTGGCCGGTAACCAGGCAAGAAGTATAGGTGGGGCAACCATACAGGAAGTAGAGGTGGGTTAATAAGAACAGGAGAATTCTGGGAAGAGGATTCTGCAGTCTGCAGTTATGACTCAGATGCAGAGGAAACAAGAATTGACTGCCTCACCAAAAAAGGTACCAAGCCACATGGCTAACATAGACAAGAATTATGGGCTAATGTAAGTTATAAGAATTAGTTAATGAGAAGCCTGAGCTAATGGGCTAATCAGTTTATAACTAATATAGACCTCTGTGTGATTTCTTTGGGACTTAACAATTGGGGGAACTGGGCAAGACAGAAACCTCAGACGACATATAGAGTCCTGAATTGTGATATAGAGCTAAGCACAAGAAAGCATGCAAGTGGACCTGATGCATGTGTTTTTCTCTGCTTTCAAGTATGGATGCGATGTGGCTTTTTGAAGTTCCTGCTTTGACTTCCCCACAATGGGCTACCTGGAGTTATAAGATGAATTAATCTCTCTCCTCTCCTAAGTTGCTTTTTTGTCTGAGTATTAGATCACGGCAACAGAAACAAAACTAAGACAGCATCAAAGGCTGCCAAAGACCTCTTTTTGCTTGAGAAATACACAGGGCAGATGTCTTTTGCATACTCTCTATTAAAATTTTAAAATAGTAAGTTTTAAAGCTTTGGCCTTTAGTTTTTTAACTTTTTGAAATTAAACTGTAATTATTTCACTTTTCCCCTTCCCTTTCCTTCTTCCCATGTAACCCTTGCTCTCTCTCAAATTCACTGCCTGTTTCTTTAATTACAGTTACATATTTTTTATATTTTTATAAAAATATATAATAAAATTTTATAACAAAACTTTATTAAATATATATAAGCCACTTCTAAGTCTGTATAATGTCACTCATATGTATGTTTTCAGAGCTGACATTGGTACTGAACAATCAGTACCAATTCTTCCCTAGGGAAGACTATTTCTCCCACTCTCAACATTCCTTAGTTGCCTGTAGTTCTTTCTTTAGGGTTGAGGCCTCATGCGTTTTACCCCTTCCATATTAGTATGTCTATTGGATCATTGTCCAGGTCTTGTTTGAGTGGCCATGTTTATGAGATTTCATGGGTGTAGCTTCTCCAAGAAGACACAATCTCACAGAAAACTTTCTTTTTCTCTGACTCTTATAGTCTCCTTACCTACTTCTTCTGCCATGAATCCCGAGCTTTAGGTCTGGAGTTGTATTGTAGAGGTATCAACTGGGGCTGGGAACCACATCGTCACTAATTCCTTACATTTTGGATAGTGTTTTTCTAGAGTCGTCTCCAGCCATTGTAAAGAGATATTTATTTGATGAGGGGTGAGATCTATACTTATCTGTGGGTATAAGGATAAATATTTAGAATATGTTTAAGAATTGTGCTGGTTTACTAAAGTGGTAGTTGTAGGTTTCCTCCAAGATTTATGATATTACTAGCCCTGTGATGTTTGCTAGATTTCCAGTACCAGGCATGACTTCTCTCTTTGAGTGGGTCTTAAGATCAATGAAAGAGCTCTTTGGTTAACACCAAGGTATGTGTGCCATTATTGCACCCTTAGGGCTATCTGGTCATGCTGGTCATTGCATCATAGCTGGGGAGGAATGTAGGTTGCTTCCCTCCCTTGGGAACCTTTAAGGCACCATGAAAGCTAGTCCTCGGGACAGAGGCTTTCAGGTCTGCAGCCTGGATCCTCTGGATTCTGTGTCTTCAGCAATACAGACTTATCCTTCAATCTCTGGGAAGCAACTAAGGACAACAGTAGCCTTTCCTGTTTGGAGGGTCTTTTGTAAAGGTGTAAGGAAGGGAGGGAGGATTTGGAGGATTCTTATAGCAAAGTTGTTGGTTTTTTTTTTTTCCAGAAGGGCTTTCTGTCATGAAAACTTTCTGTAGCTCTATCATCCAATATGACAACCACTGGATATTGTTTATTTTTAATTAATTTAAATTTTTTTCTTTAAAGAGCTGCATATGATTTGGGTCTACAATACTGGACAGGGTCAGTGAAGAGCAGACATAGAGGGGTCCACTTGACCGATGAAGACCACAGAGTCTCTTCCAAAGGGTGGAAAGAATCATGCTTCTGTAGCCGTCCTGACAACAGAGAAGATACTCTCAAGAGGGATACTTTCACCCCTCCCTTTGACAATCAAACTGTTGAAACAGGGCACCCCAAGGGATTGAAATTTCTCTGGAAATCTTATTCTGGACAAAGAGAAGAGCGGAGGGCCTAGTCCCACTCAAAGAAGGAATTTGTGTTCTAGGAGGTATTTCACAACTTACCAAATCACATTGCAGACTGCTGCTAAGACAATGATGGGCCAGCGATGGGGGAGACACACCTTGCCCAGGACTGCTGAGTACATACACCTCTTTCTCTCTGTTTAAACATAAACCTCAAGCCAGTAATGTGATGAAGGACTTGGGGAGTCAAGGAGTCTTTTTTGTTTGTTCCAGTTCCCAATGTGGCTACAATGAATAAATACTTCTCTGCCTTCTACTGTAGCTTGTCTCTTTAAGCAGATAGACGTAGCTTAGCCTATCTTGTTAGAGCTGCCAGGGCCCAGGCCCTGGCCATTAAAAATCATTGAAATACTTCTGTCTTGGGGTTGGGTCATGAGACTGCCCTTGAATATGAAAATCTCCCCAAACAGCAATTCTCAAAACAGGGTCCCATGACAGCAACAACAGCGGGGTTTCTGGACCTTGTTAGAAATGAATAATCTCAGGTCCACCCTGACACCTGAGTCAGAGCCCACATTCGTAATAATATCCCTTCATGACTTGCAATGAGTGCTCAGGTTGGGGACATGCTGCCAGGAGCTCTCTCTGCTTTATGCTTTGTGAGGACAAGAAGCCATTTGTACAGCCCTTTCCACAAAGTCCCTGTATGCTACCATCTGTGTCTGAGTACATTCCCAGAATTGCCAGATGTAGCCAGGCATCAGATCTACAGATAGACCTCTTTAAACTGGGACTCCATCAATGAAGTAGAGATAAGAGTCATAGCTTTATCCCCACAAGGTTTCATGTCTATGGGATCAAATGGGGGAAAATATAGAGAATTGTGGACACAAAAACATTTCAAAAGAAATAAGAGATAGTTGACTCTGGAGCCACATATGAGCGACCATGTCAGAGGGACACAGATTTAAGTTGCCCCAAATGTTGCATTCCAATATGGTAACAGTTTCATGAAAGTTTTACAGAACAAAGCCATAAATCAAGGTGCTTTTAATGCACTAGTGGAAACATAGAACGGGCAGGCTAGAGCAGAGTGTGGAAGGCTTTGCTATGGGCTTCAGATCCTATCTGGTGACACTCTTAGCCTTTGGGTTTGTGGAAGCTAGGAGTCTGTACATTCCAAAAGTATTTTATCTGGTAGTCACGAGGATGCTCAGTTTGAAACAGAGGTGAACAATTTGTGACTATTTCTTCGAGTGTGTGGGTGTGCACGCTTGTGTGCCAGCATGGAGAGGACATTGGATGTTCTGCTCTGGCACTTTCTTGCCTTTTTCTCACTGAACTCTCTCTGAACCTGGAACCTGCCATTTTGACTAGTTGGCCACCATCAGGCTCAAGCGGTCCTCGTATGTCCACCCTATGTGTGTCATAGCACACACCATTGGCCACTGCTAAGTTTTTACCTGGGTCCTGGATACTGAACCCAGGTTCTTAGACTTCTGTAACAAGCCCTCTTACCCACTGAGCTACCTCCTCAGCCGAATAAATAGCTAAAAATAGTTTAAGATAACTTGGCTCTAGAGCTGCAACATCCCAACCCTCACAAGTTTTAATCTGTCAATCAGCCTTATAAAGTATTTAACATAGGTGCTGTCATGGCCCAGGACCTGCCCAGACCAGGGGGAGGCATGGGAATAACGACACAACTCACATTATTTTATCAGGAGGGAGTTTTTAGGGATCCCTCATGAAATTTTGAGTTTACATCCTGAAGATTTAGCTGTGTTTATTCTCCAAACAGCTTTTCTATCAAAATGCAAACAGAGAAGGAAATTCATTAGCATTCAGTTTCCTAGGTAGCCAGGTGAATGACTGAGGTCACATCCACACCTTTTTATGTCCATTTTGTCACATTTTTCTATCTAGGCCTGCTCTGCCATGTAGACTGAATTAACACCTCTTTCCTAGGCAGCCTCCCCAATTACGAAGAAGGAGCAGAGCGACATTAGCAGATCCTGACCCTTTGTTTAGGATGGTGTCAGTTTGTCTGGAAAGGCTAGGAGACCACCTTCTGTGTGGACAGGTGCAAACTATGGCCCGAAAATGTGGCTGCCATATAATGTAGAAATATGGGCCTGTACAATGTGGCCCTACAATCAATTCCCTCTTATTAATTTTAATAAAACCTGTGCTTTTGCAACAGGACAGATTTTTATGTCTGTCTTAGGCAAAGACATTTTATTTACCCGTCTTTGGAATAGGCATTTTATTTATGTGAGCTTCTGTCTTAGCCATCTGCGGAGAAGAAGGTTTAAACCCATCTCTGACTGTTGACCTCTGTGAACAAAAGATTTGGGCTCTGTGTCTTGGAGCCATACTTTTTTGTCAGGAGAAATCATAATGTTTTATGAATAATTATGCTCCTAAAGATTATAGTCTCCTATTTAAAGGAGAGGAGGATCACCTGAGTTGAAAAAAATTTTAAGCCGGTCTAGAGCACCTTTGAAATTTTTTACATTGTATCAAAATTTAGAACTCTTAACACTGCATTAAGCCCAAACATTTATAGGGCATGTCAAACTTTTTTTTTTAACATTTTACAAGGAGTTACAATTACCAGGTCAATACCATAATTAGCAATAAATCTACAATTTAACATGTCACAATCTTTTTAAATCCGTATTAATTAAAATACAAGAAAAGCTTTTCTGATGGGTAAGAGTACAATGACATTACTGTTATCAAATACCAGTTTTAGTCTCTGAGCAGCAGTTAAACCCTTAGGCTGCGCCCTCTTAAGTGAAGAGGGGCTTTAATCATTTTTTATTTTGAGTCTGTTTTTCCTAAGGGTAAAGCTTAGGTCTTAGTTTTTAGGTCTAATATTTTAATCAAAATGAGCTCTGTGTCCCAAAGATTAAAACAGTCAAATATTTAGTCTGCATTTCTAATTCGGCTCCAAAGCAAACAGGATTTAGACTGCAGAAAATTGTACTCATCATGCAGCAGGGCCTTTGGGTCTGTGTGTGTCCCGAGTGTCTGGATGCAGCTCAGCGTCTTACCTTCAGTGCAGAATGGCATCAGCAGGTCCCATGGTTCAGGTGCTCCCCTCTGTGGGGGCAGCGAAGACTAGACCACGGGCTCCTCTCCAACTCCTTTCATTCTGACTCCTCTATGGGGGCTTTATCAGCTAAGATGTCATCGGGTCTGCCACTTCTTTACTGTATATACAACATCCCAACCCTCACAAGTTTAAATCCATCAATCTCCTTCTGGTACTAGTAATAGTCTGGTGGGAAAACACAACTTGGTACTTTCATTAGTACCTCCTATAATCACCTGTCAACACAGATAAAGAGTGTGTCTGGCT
The DNA here is from genome assembly GCA_028555095.1 of Dicrostonyx torquatus. Taxonomy (NCBI): domain Eukaryota; kingdom Metazoa; phylum Chordata; class Mammalia; order Rodentia; family Cricetidae; genus Dicrostonyx; species Dicrostonyx torquatus. The sequence goes on from JAQHUG010000009.1 coordinate 13,235,727, forward strand.
ACAGTATTAAAGATCTTTCTAAAATGACTCTTTAAAAAGAGGATGCACATACATCTGTAATTTATCAATTCATTGATGAAAGACTCAGTAAGGAAGTACATGTCATTTCAGAAGCAGTTTGACAAGCTGGAATCTACAGGCCTCTACCACAAAGACGGTGGTAGACAGCTCCAGGAAACCAGGCACAGCCTACAGCAGTCTTGAGCATGTGCAGAAACAATTAGTTTGCCTCAGACAAGGCTCACAAATTAACACACAATGCCATGATCCCTAGGCCCTTAACCAGAGAATCAGAGATTCACTTCTCTAGCTCACAATAATTCTTGGATGGGTCTACTGAGTTGCATCCCATAATGCTAACCCTAGCTCTTTTTGGACCTTATTTCTGATTTTCGGCGTGGTTTACCTGGAGAACATCCACTGCAATGCACTCAACAACCTGAACTTCCTGCAGCTCCCAAAAGTCTCATTAAATGCCCTTCATCTTCTTAAAATGTCCTCTTTCAAAGTACTCTAGGGACACTGTAAGGTATTCATTCAAGCTGGACAATGTGTCCCACACCCCTGTGGTCTTAGCATTATAGAAGCTGAGGCAGGAAGATGGAGGGTACATAGACTGGGCTGTGGGTTTAAGGCCAGATTGGGAAACATAGTGAGATGCTGTTTCAAAATAAGAACTAAGAGGTTTGGGAAAATAGCTCCCTGGTAGAACACTACCAAGCACGCACAAAGCCCTGGCTCCAATCTCTGAGACCACACACACAGAGAAGTCAAAGCAGGCAGCTAAATTCTTTTCATCTGCGGACTTTTATTTCTTCTCTATAGTATCTACATCTGATTCAAGACAGTATAGCAGGAAAAGCTGAGCTAAGAGTGTTCACAGGCCACATCTTACTGGATTAAAATAAAAGATTTCGACTTCATTTGCCAGAACTAAAAGTCATGCGATGCTTTCTTAAGTTCAACGTTTACATAAAACTGAAACGTGTAAGAGACACATGCTGTATTTTACACTTCTGTTCTTCGGAACTCTCAAGGTTTAAGATAAAGGAATTAGGAGGGTAGAAATTTATTCCCAAAAATTATTTTATACAAATGAGGATTTTTAAATCTTTTTTAAAAATAGTTTTTATTGAGCTATATATTTTTCTCTGCTCCCCTCCCTTCCTCCCCCTTCCACCCTCTCACATGATCTCCATGCTCCCAATTTACTCTGGAGATCTTGTCTTTTATCTACTTCACAAGTAGATTAGAGTCATGTATGTCTGTCTCTCTCAGGGTCCTCTTTGTTGTCTAGCTTCTCTGGGATTGTAAATTGTAATCTAGTTTTTCTTTGCTTTGATTTTTTTTTTTAATCTTAAAAGTAATAATAAGACTAGGTCAGGCATGGTACAATACATGATTTTAATCTCTTCACTCGGGAGCAGAGGCAGGCAGAGCTCCGTGAGCTTGAGGCTAGCCCGATCTACATAGTAAGACCTTGTCTCTAAAGAAAAAATAAAAAACACAAGGCACCAGCTCTGACTCTCTTCTTAAAGAGACAGCTATACTCTCTCTACTTGTGTCGGAAGTTCTCCAACTTCGTTTTCCCTTTTGTTGTTGAGCCTTTGCTACTTTTTTCTCCTGATGTTTTCATTATGAGTGTAATAGAAGTGAGAGAACTTTGATCCCATTTTTCAGTAATCTAAGTATCTACACACCACTCCTTCTGTATTTCATAAAGGTACAGCAATTAATAAGCCTAAGAAATTTCACAGTACCATTGATCAAAAAATAATACGATTTATCATGTTCTACTATTCTAGTTAGCTTTGATTTACTTTGGTCATCATTGGAGACTGAATTGTGTCCCATCAAGAATTTATGTGGTCGGGAGGTGGTGGCGCACGCCTTTAATCCCAGCACTCAGGAGGCAGAGGCAGGCAGATCTCTGTGAGTTCGAGACCAGCCTGGTCTGCAAGAGCTAGTTCCAGCGCAGGCTCCAAAGCCACAGAGAAACCCTGCCTCGAAAAACCAAAAAAAAAAAAAAGAATTTATGTGAAGGCCTGGAGAGATGGCTCAGAGGTTAAGAGCACTGGCTACTCTTCCAGAGTTTCTGAGTTGTTCAATTCCCAGCAACCACACACACACATTCATATATAT
>JAQHUG010000009.1:13266789-13279130 GCA_028555095.1 Dicrostonyx torquatus
GCTGTCCAGGTGTGTGGGCTGACCAGTGCAGCACCAGCTGTCCAGGTGTGTGGGCTGACCAGTGCAGCACCCGCTGTCCAGGTGTGTGGGCTGACCAGTGCAGCACCATCACTGACTCACCCATCTGTCTTCAGTCATGATATAAGATTCATATTTAGATGAAATAACAGGAGGTATGTTTAAGCAGTCCCGGTCAAAGTGTGGTCCCACCTATCCTTGTCGCAGTTGTAACTCTCTTGAAGGGTAGTCTGACGAGTGAGAACTGAGAGGAATTTCTCCCTCACCTGGACCAGCACCTTTCCTTCTTCCTGTGTGTGAGACTCCTGGATTAGCTAAACCAAGGGGTTTTGATTGAACATGAAGAGTATACCAGTAATAAAGTATTAGTAAGAATATCATGCATCTGCTATTCTGATCCTGCAGCAATTGGAGTAATTCTTGAGACACAGAGGGCAGAATAATGTGACAGAGCACACAGCATCAGACGAGATTTAAAATACTGTCTCTCAAGTGCAGCACCATGATAAGATCTAATTAGGGCAGCTGATATAATGTAGGACTCCGTCCTTTCTTCATTCTGCACCAGTGTGGGTTTTTTTTTCCCACTTAGTTTAAGAATCAAGAACCATACAAATAGTAATTATAAAAGGAAGAAAACTAGCAACTACAAGAAAAAAAGTGTTGCTAGCACAAGAGGATAGGATGATGATGTTTTCACTACGGTGTCCCCACAGCCCCAAGTTGATTGGTATCATTCTGGATGATAACTTATTTTTTTCCATGTAAGACAGTATAGTGAAAGTACAAAAATCTTCCAGAAAAAGCACACTCAGGTCTCCCACAGAAAGGAAAAAGTCTGACTAGATCCCAAGGCTTCATATTTTGCAGGGCTTGTGATGTTAGGGGAAGTGCTGGGAACAGAACTCAGGACTCTGTGTACAGCCTGCTACGGAGCTGCACTCCCAACCTAAAGATGGTGGTATTTGTTTTTGATATTGCTGTTTGTCTGAGATAGGGTCTTACTATGTAGCCTGCAGGCTGACCTTGGACTCCTAAGCCTCCTGCCTCGGACATCCTGAGTGCTGGGATTACCAGTGTGTACCATCACGTGATGTTTTTGTTTGTTGAGGGGCTTTTTCTGCACTGAGCATTGAATGTTGGGCTTCATACATGTTAAGTGCTTTCCTCCAGAGCTAAGTCTACAGCCCTCGCTTATTTAATAAAACAAACACCCCAGAAGGAACGATAAAAGGTTTCGAAAGTTTACTAACAGAAGATAGCACAAGTATATAATCAGCTATATGGTTAAATGTTATTATAATTTAACAAAACTGCCTGTGAGGAAACTGCTTGTTTTATTTGTTTTTAGAGACAATGTGTCATTATGTCGACCAGGCTGGCCTGGAACTCATACACCTGCCTCTGCCCCAAGTGAGTGCTAGGGATAAAGTTGTGCCACCATGCTTGTCTGAGGAAACTGGTGTGTGTGTGTGTGTGTGTGTGTGTGTGTCTCTTTGTGTGTGTGTGTGTCTGTGTGTATATGTATGTGTTTTTGTGTATACTAGGAAAATTGCCCAAACTATTGCGTGTTTTTTTTTTTCAAAATCTTCATACTATGTTAGTTACTTGCCTGATGCCACCAAATACCCCACAGAGGGAACTTAAGGAAGGAAGGGTTATTTTAGCTCACAGTTCCAGGGACAGGTCATGACGCATCATGACAAGGATCAGAAAATGACTGGTCACGCTGCATCCATAGATAGGAAGCAGAAAAAGACAAACGTTGCATTCAGCAACCATGTGGTCCTGGACCCCAGCACCGGGAATGGTACCACTCACCTGCAGGGTTGTCAGTAGTTTACTCTGACTCTTGCTCAAATACCCACCGTCTTCCACCCTCTTGACACTTGTTTTGTTGAGCAACAAAAATTCATTTAAAGCAGTGGTTCTCAACCTGTAAGTGGCGACCTTGTTGGGTCATATACCAGATATCATGCATATCAGGTATTTACATTAGGATTGATAACAGTAGCAAAATCACAGCTACAAAGTAGCAATGAAATAATTTTATGGTGGGGGTCCCCACAACATGAGGAACTGTATGAAAGGGTCACAGCATTAGGAAGGTTGAGAACTGATTAGAGGAATGTCTGTCACTCCTCCACTACTGGACCTCTCTACTTTGCACGCATACCTAGGCTCTGCCTCCCTTCTTTCTCAGTGGATGGGAAGTCGGTGTTCCTGACTAGGGCCAAGGACTTCCCTGCAGCAGTTGTCACTCTCTCTCCTGAATCACAGTCCCTAGCCTTCTCCAGTCAGGAACCGCCACCATCTGATGTCATCCACCCTTACAGAACCTCTTCTGACACAGCATCCACTTACCTCCTCTTTCTCAACTTCAGTTTCCTCCCCTGCTCCTCACAGGAAGGTCTGGGCCCAGCTGCCTCCAAGTCCTGTTCATCCATCCTTAACCCTCCTCCCCATCAGGTGTTTTGATTCTCACCTCATTAGGTGTTCTAATGAGGAACCCCGGGGGAAGCCCTTTTAAACACCAAGCCCTGTGCGAATGCCAGGGTTGTAGAACATGGGCTTGGAGCCATGCAGGTTCCCATGACAGTTCCCATGAGACAGATGTGCCAGATGAGAAGCACTTCAGGATCCCAAGTAATTGCACCAGCTGAGGGTACTTACTGCTTTGCATGAGCTGGCCGCTCTCCTTGGGCCTTCTCATGTGATGGCCTCATTTCTGAACGCTAACAAACCCATGACATGGCTTATCTCATGTGCGGTCCCTATGGTACCTGTGAAATAGCTCTGCTTAAGGAAGGAAGGGTTATTTCAGCTCACTGTTCTACTCTTTCTCAGGTTGTAGAAATTCAGGCATGGGGATGTAAATAAACTTATTTGTGGTTGAAAAGTTTAAGAAAGTAGGTCTACAATTCGACTCTTGCCTGTCGAAATGAGGACCTCTCGTCTTAGCAATGGCTCTCTTTGTATGAAACAATACTTGAGGTCACCAGAATCTGGGAGACAGGACGGGAACCCATTCTCCCCTGGCAACTTTAGACAGTGTAGCCCTGCTGGCATCCCCACTTCTAACTTCTCAGCGCCTGAACTGTGAGACAAGAAATTTCTCCCATTCAGTGTGTTGTCTTTATTGTGCAGCCCTTGTCTTTAATGGACAAACAATGTGGGTGGTTCTTGACACAGGACAGTGACAGGCTGCTCATTAAACTAGAGGCTGGTTCCCATAATTGTCTCTTGATGGTACTATCTGGCTCAGGTTAAGTCATCTCACATGAGCTGTTGCTCATCTTTGCTGATGGCTTCCACTACGATAGAGGACAAATGACTGTGTCTGGGAGATTAGTAGGATTTCAAAATTCTTACTAATAGAGACTCTGATAATGATCATCCATATCAAATTGTACCATAGACTGTGATAACAAACATAAAAAATAACTCAGTGTTTGTAAAATACTGTACAATGTAGTCAGCACAAAGGGGGTGATTTTAGCCCGCCCATCACTTCTTCTTACGCCCTTGATTCTCACCTGATCAGCCCAATTTCTTGACCTCAGAAGTTCCTTCATTCGAATCCTGGAGTTCATCCATGAAATAACAGCTCTAGGTGGCTGCCAATCAGCTATCGAAGGCGAAGTCTGGAGACCTGTACCTCTAGAGACTTGTTACAGAGAGCCACTGCATTCAAATACAGACTGAGTAGCATATGAAATCAAGAGTGGCTTCAATGTCAATTCTTCTCTGTTCCTACTCAGGTAGTCAAGCATCAGTTTCTTCGAGCAGGAGAGAGGCTTGGGATTGCTTGAGAGATCCAGATCATGGAATTTCATAAGGTGCCCAATCCAATCCAACCCTGGTGTCTTTTTCCAAAAGCAGCCAGATAAGACAGCTGACCGGGCATATTTTCTTGTTCTTAAAGTAGCCTATGATAAAAAACTGTTATTTTGTGCAACTTGTGAAGTGGGGGAAAGATCAAGAGCAAAAGATTGCAGAAAAATAGAAACCTTTTCCCACCAGGAAAAGCCATGGTTCTCCCTTCTCAGTGACACGTGAAGGGATCAAAAATACCTATAAAATAGTTCATATTCTAGAAAAAGGACAGAAGGAAGTGAACTCGAGTTGCTTAACCGTCTAATTGCTGTGGAGTACCAACCAGGTTGGTTCAACTATGTTGAATGGTGGCGTGCTTCCTGAGTTTCCACAGCTATTGCTCTACAAAGATCTCCCTGTCTGCTGATTATAGCCGGGATTTAAGTGGCCTGAGAGCGGCCTCATTAACAGATGGGAGAATGTTCAGATCAAGAAATAGAGGTAAGATTTGGAAACTAGCTCATCACAGCTCTAATAAATTTGACGTGAGGAGTATGCAAGAGGAAGGGTTCTCATTGACCTCCTGTGTCAGTGGAGGTGCCGTGTTGGCAAATTTGGGAAGGAACGATATGTGTCAGTAAAGACTTCCATTTTGTATGCATTAGGTTCAATGACCGTGTAAGAGCCCAGGATGGTTAAGGACACTATCTAGAAAGGTCTGGAGCTTAAATGGGAGCTTTGGGGGACATCTGCATGGTTAGCAGTTTCCATAGGAAGCCAGGGGAGAGTGGTACTACTTAAGTGGGGGCATGTTTATGCTGTCTTAGGGCTAGCAGCGTGGCAGTGAATGCAGGATTTCTTTTTCTCAATATGGCATCCAGAGTCCTTGGATACATTACAGATCAAAGGTTAACTGTTGGTTCATTCCCTTTAACTGCCTAGTTTCCCTGAAAATAGAGCCTACCTTAAAAAAAAAAAAACCTTCTATATCACGATTTATTATTCAGATTCTTATTTTTTTTGTAAAAATGTTTTGCCCATATGTGTATAACTACACCACCTGCATTCCTAGTGCTCTTGGATGTTTGAAGAGGACATGGAATTCCATGGAACTGGAGTTACAGATGGGTGTGAGCTGCCATATGGGTTCTGGGAATTGAATCTGGTCTTCTGCAGCAGCAGAAAGTACTCCTAAACAATGAACTGTCCCTCCACCCCCCAAACGAAACCTACTTTGAATTTGTTAATTTGAATATAAGCATCTGGTTATCTATAACAGGGAGGATTTCTGAGCCTGGTGGAGATAAGCCTGCCTTCTAACTTGTAACCAAGGACGTTACTTGATTTTTTGCAAAAGACTATATAGGTAGTGCGCAGAAGCAAGATCCCAAATGCTCGTCATAAGAACCACATTGTGTGGGTGTGGTGGGGTCAGTCCTAAGCATGGCATAGACCATACGCTATCTTATTAAATACTTCCCTTTAAGATGGGTGCTCTATAACCATTCCACGCTGTGAAAACTAAGTCAGTAACCTAGGCAACTTTTCATGTTAGCCAGATGTGAAACAGGGCCTGGGCCCAGGTCTGTTATTCATTGGCAGAGACAAAATACCTAAGTGCCAAGCCATGATGTTTCTAGAAGTTGGTGCAAGGAATATGTCCACCCTTTGGTCCTTAGCTGGTCATCTACATGTGAGACTCCTCATTCAGGAGTCTCATCCCCAAGGGGCTGCCTAACCCAGGTGAAACTTTAGGGAAATGACCGGAAAAGTCAGCTCTAAGTTTCTCACTGAAATAGAAATGACAGTAGTTTTACAATGTTTATAACTTATTAGAGGCATTTCCAGACATTTTCAGCCTCTGTCTTTTGCCCTAATGTCTACTGCTCACGTCTTTACAGCTACAGGAGTTTCCTCTTGTGTCAGATTTCACTTTGCACAAGTTTAGTTACCTACTACCTAAGAATGCTATATGGAAAATTCCAGAAACAGTTCATAAATTTTTACTTCTGAAATGTCCTATGTTCTCTTCTGTTCTGCATGGACCCAAATCACCCTTTTGTCCAATGTACCCATGCTGTGTTCAGTATCTACCAATTAGTCCCCTAAAAGCCTTCTTAGTCATTAGAGTAATTTAACCTTCTCAGTATGTCATAATAGTGTTCTGTGTTATCATTAGTCATTATTGGTAAGCTCTTACTGTGCCTCATATATAAATTAACTTTTATTATGTAAAAAGGAGATGAGGGTTGTCCTCACTGTCCCTAGTTCCTATGTGGGCCCTTGATCTGGGTCTGGGAACCCAATTACTTCAAGAGCTGATTTACAAGAGAAAAGCATGTGGCCTCTCTTGATTGTCAATATGCACAGGGCCCTTCCACAGGAGAGTGAAGTCCAAAGCAATGACTGAACAAAAAGAGTGGATATGTGTGACAGAATGAGAGGAGGGATGGGTGTCTATCTGGATTAGGCGCTCGGAGTTCCAGGGCTGTTCCTAAGACACCTAAGTGAGAGAGTGTTAAAAAATCAGGGTTAGCTCAGGATTTGTTTATTTAGATTGATTTCATCCATCCCCAACTGTGGGTTGGCATTAGGCAGGACTTGCCTCCCCAAACACTTTTTTTTTTTTTGAGACCGTGTTTCTCTGTAGCTTTGATGCCTGACCTGGAACTTGCATTGTAGGCCAGGCTGGCCTTGAACTCACAGAGATCTTCCTGCCTCTGCCTCCCAAGTGGTGTGATTAAAGGCGTGCACCACCACTGCCCAGCTTCCCCAAAGACTCTTTTTTTTTTTAAAAATATTCTTTATGGTTTATTTAACTTTATTTTATGTGCATTGGTGTGAAGGTGTCAGATCCCCTGCAACTGGATCTTCAGACAGTTGTGAGCTGCCATGTGGGTGCTGGGAATTGAACCCGGGTCCTCTGTAAGAGCAGTCAGTGCTCTTAACCACTGAGCCATCTCTCCAGCCCCCCCAAAGACTCTTTATGTTTTGTTGTACAGAGGAAAGGACAGGCCAAATGGCCCTTTCTGAAGCCACAGTTCCTTAATAATTTCAGCTACGAGTAATCATTGTACTAATTTGACCTATGTTTGACCTATGTTGAGATGATGCCACTTAACCCCTTCGTGTGTGTAGGAAAACTTCAGGCTCTAAGGATCTGGTGACGCCTGTGGTTTCGGGAATTCACTGGGAGTCTGGGAATGTACCCCTCTAATATGAAGGAATGCTTGCAATAGATGAAAGGGTGAGAAGTGGGGATCCTTTGGGAGTTTGTCATCAGGGAAGGGAAGTTTTTTATCCTGGCCTTTGTCTCCAGTCTCAGTGACTGCAGATGGTTGTTAAAGGGCCCCAAGCTCAGTGGGAGGGCATGGGGGAAGGGGGGTCCTGGAGATCCCATTCCAGCCCAAGGAATCCCTTTTATCCTTCATCTAAGGCTAAGGTGGCTAGCCTTAGAAGATGGAGATCTCTGTATTCTCCACACATTTCCTGCCCATCCCAGCACCACAGATTAAAAATCTCCATACTCCAGTTACTATTAAACCTCACCAAGGGATTGAACAGGCTTCTAGAATGTATTGATTAGGTCTGACCTCTCCTAGCTTCAGGCTCTGTGAAGCCATAGTTAAAGCTCCACCCTCAAGTTAGCCAGCCCTCTTTCCCCAGAGCAGAATAGACACTGGTATTTTCTTCTCAAACTTTGTATTAGTTTCTGGTTGAGACAAGATCTATTTTATAGAAGACTTCTTGTTCACGTAAACCCTTTTTCTTGTAATATATATATATATTTAAAATCCGAAGGTTACTGTACATAAACAAACAGAATGCTCCAGTGGAACCACGTCTTTCTTTTTGACATTCTCAACTTTAGATTTGGATTATTTATAATTAAATTTTACACTCCTAGGAGCAAATGAAACTTAATTGAATTTTGATAAGTTACTCACAATGTCACTGTAGTGTGGTTTCTCTCCCGCCATATGGGAAATCCTAGGGAGGCAAGGACTGTTATGGAAGCTGCATCTGCCAAGGCAGCAGAGGGCACACCTTTGTTGGGGGCAGGGGAGGGTTACCTGAATGCATTTTACTTGCTTGCATTTCTGGATAGGAAGTGAAGCCCATGGTGTTGAGAAAGTATTCTTAGAGACAAAAAAGGAAAGAAAGGCGATGCTTTTCTGAGCAATTCAGGGCAGCAGGAGACTCAGGCACTGCAAGACTTTCTGTGTGTGCACAAGGGGTTAGGACACACAAGGGGTTAGGAATCTTGCAAGGAAAAGCGAATCATCAAAGGGCTAATTGTTCCCATCTCTTTAGAATAGCTTAAGGTGAGCTCGCCTTTGGGTGGTGGGGGGGGGGGGCGGGGGCGGTGTCCTTTGACGAGGTGATTACTAGCCTACATCACTGGATTAATTGCTATGCCTTGGGTAGATTGGAACGCTCGTTCTCCACTCAGCCCAGAGAAGTAGATTTTCCTAAAGAGCCCTGGCCGAGGCTACTGTAACACTTGGACAAGAAAGCTAAAGCCTTCAAATGAAGAAGACACACTTTACCAGGCTTGGTAGCACACACCTTTAGTCTAGCCAGGCAGAGGCAGACAGATCTCTGTGAGTCTGAGGCCAACCTGGTCTACACAGAAAGTTCCAGGCCAGCCAAGGCTATCAAATGAGACCTGGTCTTGCAGAGTATAAGGTCCTTGGGCATTTATATAATGTACCCATGTACCTGGTTCCCTGTCAGTTTGGTACAAACAGGACTCTAAATTAAAGATTTATGAGAATTCGCGTGGACTAAGATCTGAGAGAACAAAGAATTCTAGAATCACATCACCCGATGTTACAAAAAAGGAATCTGAATCTTAGAAACATCAAGTGAAATGACGAGCTTCTCTTACGAGAGCACCCTTAGGATTGGTGTGTGTGAGGCCCCACGGGAGGAACTTAGTCATCCTTGGTCTCTGCTTTGTCTTGTGATGTCAGTGCTTTGCTCCCCACGTTCCAGGTGGAAACTTTCCAGCTGAGGGGCAGGGGATGCTCCAAGAGCTTGGGTGAACTCCTTCCCATTGTAAGCATAGGAAATGGAGGTGGAGCTAGGGCTGATGGCAGCAAAGACTGGCTCTGAAGCCTAGTGTGACTTCCTGGCACATACACACACACACACACACACACACACACACAAAATGAGGTTTTTTTGGGTTTTTTTTTGTTTGTTTGTTTTGTTTTTTTTTGGTTTTTTTGGTTTTTTTGGTTTTTGAGACAGGGTTTCTCTGTAGCTTTGGAGCCTGTCCTGGAACTAGCTCTTGTAGACCAGGCTGGTCTCGAACTCACAAAGATCCGCCTGTCTCTGCCTCCCGAGTGCTGGGATCAAAGGCGTGCGCCACCATCGCCCGGCTATGGTTTTTTGGTTTTTTTAAGGATGCATTTGTGATTTATTGGATCTTCACCTTTATGCATAGAAAGCACTTTATATATATGGTAAAGACATATAGATGTACATATTTATATATTTAGAAAAATGCAGCATTAATTTATAATTTTTTATTATTTTCTGCAGAAATGGTGGGGTAATTTAATTTCTTATTTCAAAGCCCATATACAGAGAAGTGTTCTGCAATTAAAAATAATGTTTTTTAGAAATTGCCAGGTGGTGGTGGCACACTCCTTTAATCCCAGCACTTGGGAGGCAGAGGCAGGCGGATCTCTGTGAGTTCAAGGCCAGCCTGGTCTACAAGAGCTAGTTCCAGGACAAGCTCCAAAGCTACAGAGAAACCCTGTCTCAAAAACCAAGAAAAAAAAAGATAATATTGAACCTGCATCCGTGGTTTTCTCCAACTTTATTTTAATATTATTAACTTTTAAGGTTAGCATGCAAAATAATGGGCGTTATTATGACATGTTTATATATATATATATATATATATATGTCATTTGCTTACTGTCATCACAATTATTAGCCCCATCTACACACACACACACACGTATGTATACATATGCATGTGTGTATATGTGCATATGTATATGTAATATATTGAAATTCACATGATATGTTTCTCTTTCCTCTGTTGCCCTCTCTTATTCCCCTGACCTTTGTTCCTTTAGATCTTTTCCTCCCCTCTCCCAACATAGTCTCCCTTCTATTTTGATGTCCTGTGTGGGTCTGCATTTATTTGTTTGCGTGCATATGCAGGAATGTACATGTGGCACTCATGTGGAGGCCAGAGGTCAACTTCAGGTGCTGTTCCTCTGAAACTGTTCATGTTGTTTTCTGAGACAAGCTCTCTGACTGGAATCTGAGGTTCACCAATTAGGGTAGGCTGGATGACTCTCCAGCCCTAGGAATCTTCATGTTCCCACTTCCTCAGCAATGAGATCACAATCACGTACCCCCATGCTCAGCGTTTCCCCATAGGTGCTGGTGATAAATCTTGGATCCTTGTATTAAGCAACAAGCATTTTACCAACTGAACTATTTCCAATGTGCGTGAGCTTGCATTTGCATGTGCGTGTGCACGTGCGTGTGTGTGTGTGTGTGTGTGTGTATCAAATTCCATATGCTAGAGAAAACTTACTTGTCTTTCTGAGGGTATGGTTTATCATGATCTCCAGTTCTATCTGTTTTCCCCTAAATGACCTAATTTCATTGTTCTTTATAGGATAGTCAAACTCCACTGCCAAATGTACCACATTTTCCTTATCCACTTATCCATTGATTAGCAGCTAGAGGCTGATTCCATTTTTGACTGGGATGAGTCGTGCTACAGTAGCCATGGGTGTACGAGCATCTCTGTGGCTCTTGGTGCTGTGCTGACCTAAGAGTCCTTCAGCTGCATCAAATGGTAGTTGTATTTTTCATTTTTATAGGAACAGGTATCAATATTATTGGGGAATCCAAGGTTCCTTTCTAGTTCTTAGACTCATTGATAAAAGAATTCTACAATGGACTCAGCAAGAAGTTGAGGACAGTTTTATTAGAGTTTAAAAGGAAATGGACAGGACAGGAGAACTGTGAACCTTGGCAGCTTTGGGGAGGATGATGAGGGAAAAGAGAAAGAAAGAAAGTCAGCATGTTCAGGCATGGAGAGCAGCAAGCTGCTTTATCACAGGACCGGGGGCAGGGTGGGGTGGAGGGGAGCTTCAGAAAGACAGCAGGAAAGCCCAGCCTCAGGGGAGGCTTGCTTGGCTTTTGCCCAGTATCTGAAAAAGAGATAAAGAGAAGGCAAAGCTTGTTTAGTGTCCCTGAACAAAAACTGCACTAGGGACCCATGGATATTAATAGAGTTTATTAAGAAAGGGGAAACATTGCCAGGCTGGGTGGCACACACCTTGAATCCCAGCACACTGGAGGAGCCAGAGGCAGGTCAGTGTTTGTGAGATCAAGGCCATCCTGGTCTATGTAGTGACTTCCAGGACAGTCACTTTGCAGCGAGACTCAGTTTCAAAAGTAATCCAGAGAGTAAGATTAAGCTGACGACCTGGCGTAACAGCCCCCAAAAAGCTGGACCACAGGGTACACAGCCCATTATGGGACATTATGGGACACCAGCCTCTCTTATTTGTTAAACTCGGGCTTTCTTTGTATATGTTCTGTCCCTTATGGAGGCCCAGGCAGGGAGGAGCTTCTGGTCTTTGACTAACCTGAGCATGCTCCATTTGACCTAAGAAGCCCAGCTAGGGAGAGATTTCCAGTCTTTCTCTGCCAACTGGCTCCTTCCGTGTGTGTTCATCCTAATGTATCAGCCTACAGTTCCTACCCTTCCTGCCACGCTAGGGAGCAGAGCATACCTCTGAAGAGGTTCCAGGTTCTCGTGACCCTAAACAAGGAAGTGAACAGAGGCACACAGTTATAGCTGTGCCCGGATTGTTATTACAGAAGGGAGGAGGCTGGGTTGGAGCAGGGCGGCTCTGCTGATGAGGTTACACAAAAGATGGAGCTTTTATGTCACCAGGGCACAGCCTTCTGACTCATTTTTGTAGCACAAACTTGTTATATGTTGTTCTAGGTACAATGTCCTGCATCACGACCTGCATCTCCACCCAGTTGTATACAGTCTACTATTATGACAAATCATAGGTCACCTTCAGATACTCTGTGGCTTCCTACCTTCCTGGGGGTTACATGGTTTCTGCAATATACTAGTTTTGCAGCACTTACACAAGGCTCTCCTGGTCCTCAATTCTCAGCCTCAGAGTCTCTCTATTGATTTCCACAGAGGCGGCACAGGTTTCCATCCCCACTGGCAACGCTAAATGTTTCTCCTTGCTCACACACTCAGCAGCACTTGTTATTTGTTTGCTTGATGATAGCCATTTTTGCTGGGATAAAATGGAATTCAGTACAGACCAAACGTGCATTTCCCTGATGGTGAAGGATGCTGACCATTTGATCAAATGTGCATTTCCCCAATGGCGAAGGATACTGACCATTCGATCAAATGTGCATTTCCCCGATGGTGAAGGATGCTGACCATTTGACCAAATGTGCATTTCCCCAATGGCGAAGGATGCTGACCA
>JAQHUG010000009.1:13285058-13297677 GCA_028555095.1 Dicrostonyx torquatus
GTGTTGTATTGTGTTGGCTATAACAACCGGCCATGCAGTGTTGTATTGTGTTGGCTATAACAACCGGCCATGCAGTGTTGTATTGTGTTGGCTATGCCACCCAGAGGTGACATAAGTTCATATAGGGAATATGCATAGATTATATGCAGGGCTCCATTTATGGGAGAGTCTTGTGAATGTGGGTTTGGGTAACTTGTGAGGTCCTAGAACCTGCCCTCCTAAGCATACTGAACTAAGAAATGCCCATATATGAAAAGCAAATTGGTCTGGGGAAATGATATTCTTAAATGCAGTAAATGACACTATTTTAGCATATAAGACTTTGAGTTGGAATAGAAGTACAGTCTTTGCCTAGCTCGAGATCTCTTCTCAAAATCTATGGAAAAATTACCCTAATCTAGAAAGAGAGCACTTACAGTAATCACTTACATATCCTCTTGGGATTGCTGATAAACAGAATCCTAAAAGCTTCAGATTCCCTGTATGAGGTGAAGACAGTGGTCTTGAGAAAAGGAACTCTTGGAGACATGGAAGGTGCTAGGGGCACTTCCCTCTGGAGACTTCATGATGTTGAAAAAGTCAACAAAAGAAAGAAAATTGAGGATCTTACAGAAAGCAAAGGACAGAGGACAACCTGAGAGGAGACCCAGCCAATAGAGAAATGACACAATTTTAACACTAGAGGGCGTATTTGAATCAGGAAACCTAGTCAGTCACCCAAGTACTGCCCTTGCTTACACCCTCTCTTAACTACTGGTCTAGAAAAGGAAACATGATGCAAACCCAGAAAATAGAATGCAAGCAGATCTACAGCCTGAAGAAAAAGGAGCCTAAGAGTCAAAGCATTTCCCATCATAAATATCATAAAAGTTCTCATTGCTTCTTAGGTGCGCACACATGTACACACACACATCCCACACACAATCAATCAATCAATTAACCATTTTTTAAAAAGTGAGGGTGGAGAAATGCTCTTCTAGAGGATTCAGGTTTGATTCCCAACATCCAAGGAGCAGTCCAGAACCATCTGTAACTCCAGTTCCAGGGCATCCAAGGTCCTCTTCTGTCCTCTGCAGGTGCCAGGTATGCACATAGGACACAGATACACGCAGGCAAAACAGTCATACACATAAATGCTGCTGCTGCTGCTGCTGCTGCTGCTGCTGGTGGTGGTGGTGGTGGTGGTGGGGGTGGTGATGATGGTGATGATGATGATGATGATGATGATGATGATGATGATGATGACAGATTTAAAAAAGAAAAGAGTGGTTACAGTGTCCATGCGTGTGGTACTTTGCAGTCGTTAATTTTAGACTGTGAGGAAGATAGTATTTTTCCAACAAAGTTACAGAACAGCTATGTGTTCTCTTGGGCACCAGCCCATCAATATGAAAGTCTTATCCATTCCTCTCAAACCTGTGTAGCTTCGTGTCTCACTTGTACCCACTAGAATGAGACTGAAATGTTGCCACATTTCTTCTGAGGATAAATTGGAAAGGCAGAGATCATGTGATGTCCATTTTGCTTTCTGGTTTATTCCCCAGGGTCTGTGAGCTGCATCATCTAAGCAGATAGATGGTTCTGAGGCTACCCTACTATGAGGAAGCCCAAATTAGCCAGAGGGACCAATGACAAAGCCCTGAACCACATGGAGACATGACCTACTACTACAGGCCAGCTGCCCAGCCACGCCTCCTCCCATCCCCCCATAGCCCAGCTCCAGCTACCATCTGGCCACAGCCTCCCTTATTCAGTACTCTCAGCCAGAACTACTCTGCCAAATTCTTCTGGAATTCCAGACCCTCGGAAACCATGGCAATAAGAAAATGAGCATTGTTTTAAACCACCGAGTCTTGTGGTCTTATTACACAACAATGGATAATTAGGATGAATACATCCTTAAACAATAACGAGTTCTAGAGAAAAACATCAGCTTGCTTAACAACTTTTTATGTTCGTTCTTGTTTTGAATGCTTTTTGAAGGAACTGAGCATCAGGAACGTGTTTTTGAGAAGAATTATGTCCTTCTTAGTCTCGGCTGGTAAACCAAGCTTTCCCATGGAGAAGAATTGAGATATTTTTAGACGCCTTCCTTTTCCTTGTCTTTCTGTTTGTAACTGGGAAGCTGTAACTCTCCACTGCTTTTGGCAAAAGCCATGGGGTAGACTGTTTGAACTATTTATTTTGTCCATGGATGGGACAAAACTGAAAAGATTCAGAGATTCAGAGCACATTGCACAGAGAGGTATGAAACAGTTTTGTTGTTGTTGTTGTTTTCCCCCAGACTGGAGCCAGATTTATTACTGAACATAATTTGGGTATAGGAGGGCATATTGGAAGACCTCCGGAAGTCAGGACCTGCCTCTTGCCTAGGGGCCCACAATTGAGACCATCTTTTGACTCCATAGCTATCAGGAATGAACCACTTCTTAGCGACCTTGTCTTAAAATTCATCTTCTTCAAAATTGGTGAAGCCCCACTTCTTTGAGATGTGGAACTTCTGGTGGCCAGAGGAATTGAACTTGGTTCTAAGCAGAGCGTTAATCACCTGTTCCTTATTCTGCAGCTTGGTACAGATGGACTTGATGACCTCGTGGATGTGAACCCTGACCACTGTGCCCTAGGGCTTCCCAAAGGCACCACACACACCTGTCTGGAGCCTAGACCAAGGACAGCATTGAGATTAGAGCCGTGAAGAGCTGCTAGGAAGTTGTCTTGATAGTCCTTTAGGGTAACAGGCTATGCACATGGCCCAAGAAGGCTGTTATTTGCACCAGTGCACACCAGGTCTCCATGGAGTGTTTTTATTTTTGTTTTTGGTTTGGTTGTTGGTTTTTCAAGACATAGTTTCTCTGTGTAGCTTTGGAGCCTGTCCTGGAACTAGCTCTTGTAGACCAAACTGGCCTCTAACTCACAGAGATCCACCTGCCTCTGCCTCCCAAGTGCTGGGATTAAAGGTGTGTACCACCACCGCCCAGTGGGTGTTTTGTTTTTTAAGTTTGTTTTATAACTGAAAGTGCAATTTTACCTTAGTTGTGTGAAACAAGAAAGAAAAATGTTAGGGATTCATGAAATCTCATGCAAAATAATCACCTATTTTGAAAAACAGAACTACAGGAATTAAGATCTACTCTGCTCTCAAGGTTTTTGGATGAAGCCCAGCATTGTGTAGCTCCCAGCAACCAAATGTATCCAATAGCTTAGGCCATAAAGAGAAGTAACTTCCTATGGAGTACTAGAGTAAGACTTCACTCTTCCTAGTACCGAGTTAGAGTTCGTTTTCATTTCTCTTCTCTTTGCTGTGTAAAATGCCCTAATGAGAGCAATTCAGGGAGCAGAGGTTTTGTTCTGGCTCAGAGTTCAAGGATGTAGTCCATCATGATGGGAAGTCCAGGCAGCACTGTTTGTCACAGCATGTCCACCATCAGAAAGCAGAGAGAAAAGAGTGAATGTCACTGCCCAGCTACCTTTCTCCACTACAGTCCAAGATCCCAGCCGAGAAAGGGTGACACCGTAGTGGGTGGACCTTTTCACATCAATTAATGTAATCAAGATATTCTTCCACAGACACACCCAGAGACCATCTCTCAGGAGATTCTAGACTTTGTCGAGGTGACAGTGAACACTAACCATCACATTCCTACACTTTGTCAACTTGATACCAAACACATCATTATTAAGCCATGATCTTCCACCCCTTGTCCCCCTAGACTCATAACTGTGTTATAATAGAAAATGTATTTAGTGCAACTTTAAAAGTCCCCGTGGTCTTCAACAATTCCAGCGCTTTAAAAGTCCAACATCTCCTACCCATGAGCATCTATAAAATGAAAAACAAGTTCCATACTTCAATATATGACAGCACAGAGAAAAAAAAATCCTATTCCAAAAGGGAGGAACCAGGGCACAACAAGGAAAGGCCAGACCAAAGCAAGATCAACATCCAGCAAGGAAAACATCAACTCCTGTAGCTCAGAGTCCGGCCTCAGGGGCACGTGATGCAGTAAACTGGGCTTCAAAGGCTTGGCCAACTCCACTCCTGCCATCTGCAGCACACACAGGCCCCCTCTTAAGCCAGCTCCACTCCTTGCCTGCGGCTTTACTCAGTGAACATCCCATGGTCCTGGTACCTCTGCTACCCTCTGGTCTCCACTGCACCTTAGGCTTCAGCTTCATTCAGTGTCTTCTAAAAGGCACCTTCTGTCTTGTTGAGGTGATTCATGGTTTTGGAATCCTACTCCATGGAGTCAGAGAGAAACGAGAACAGACAATGCATGACACGGTTGAAATCTAGTCACTTAATTTTGATAAGATAATTAATGCAGAATTTCATTATGAATACATATTGTGTTACGTGCGTGTGTGCATGCACACTTAAGTGTGTGAGTGCAGACATGCAAGTGCCGTAGCACACATATGAAGGTCAGAGGACAATCTCAAGTGTCAGTTGTCACCTCGTACTTCGTTTGAGATGGAGATTCTTGTTGCTCTTTACTACATATTCCAGGCTAGTTGAAAACATTTGGCCAGTTTAATCACGCTCAGTGACAGTGAGCATAACCTTTTAGGTGGCTTTGTCAGATTACATGGGGAAATAGGCAACAACCTCAATTCCCAACTACATTGAAAACCAAAACCTAGTTGGTATCTCGGCCTCTTCAACTTGCCTTTCCCTTTAAGTTGTTGTTGCTTGGGTTCCTAGGAATTGAACCCAAGGCCTCTCAGATGCTAGGCAGGTGCTGTTCCACTGAGCTACGTTCCCAACTCCTTTCGAGAGAAGTAACTTCCTATACAATACTAGAATAAGACTAGTGTCTTACAGGGTATCACTAAGTTGCCCACGCTGGTTTTACATTCGTTTTGTAGCCCAGGCTAGTCTTGTACTCAAAATCTTCTTGCTTCAGCATCCTAAGTGGCTGGGATTACCAGCCTGTGCCACCAGACCCGACTCCCATAAGAGTTTTAATTTATACATTTCTTTAGAAGTAAGTGGAGCTTTTCTGTGAGAATCTTGACTTAGAATTCCCCGTGGTTCACACTACCTGATAGACAATCAACACTTCTTTGTCTAACAAGTAGTTGTGACTAGGAAAATCCTTTCTAATCCCACAAATCTGGCTTTCTTACATTCAGAAATTAAACTAAAAGTTAAAGTAACTTAAAATCCTGAAGTCATTGATAGTCATTAGACAATTTCAAGTGTGTCGAGGAGCCCATGTAAGTCGGGAAGAAGTTTTTGTTCCTTTTAGGAAGTCAACTTTGTTCGTGTTCAGTAACAAATTACAACAGCTGCCCTTTCGCCAAGAAGATGCTGGGACATTACCAGAAAGGCCAGGACACTTTCCCAAGTTGTTCCAGCTGCTTTCCTCTGCCTCTTGGAGCCACAGGCAGCCAGTTTCTCATTACTGCTTCTCTTCTCCAGAGCTCTATTTTAAGTGACCGGTGCTTTGTGTTTCTGTAGGGAACTTTGCAGCATGTCATACCTCTTCAGTGTGAATTCGGTCTGCTGCTTCTACTTTAAATGCTTTAATTCTGGCTACTTAAGCTATGGTGTTTTTTGATGTCAAGTCCCTTAGGAAGCTGTCTAGTAACATTTCACCTGATGGGTAATCCTCCCCACCCCTGCCTTGGGTCCAAAGACTGTTGGAAACACTTCTGCATGATCCTCCAGTGGTCATGAAAATTGGGTCGTGTTGAGTAGCATTTCATTCTCTGTTATGCCCTTGTGGAAAGGATGCCAGAAGCTAAAACTACAAAGCATGCGTTGTGAGGGCCCTGTGCTAGACTATAGTAAACTGTCAGGCACCCCCATGACAGCCAGTCTCCTCCTCTAAGAGTCATGTGAGCCTTCTGTCACCTCCTCTAGAGTGCCATTTTGTTAAATCCAGATGACAAATGTGTGCCAGAAACCTAAAACTGGGTCAAAAAGTCCTGATGCAAAGACCTGTCTCATGCTTTCTGTGTCCTCAGACAATGGATGCCATGGGGCCAGGGCCCTGAACAGCGCACAGTGATGATGTGAGCTCTAATGTGAGGATCTACAGCAGAGCCATTTAAGGATTTCTTACATGGAGAAGCTGTGTGAAAATACAGACGTGAAATACAGTTAGAGAAAAACACTTAAGTCCAGGCAGAATGGGAAGTACATGTGAGTTCAACCTTGCTTGTTTCGCAAAAGGATTTACTGCATAGTAAAGATGTTCAAATGGGCAGCTACGCTACAGTGAGAGCTGAGTTTCAGGTTCACAGGCCGCCTTTTAGAGTTTGTGTGGAAAGGTCGTGTGTGTCTGTGTGTGTGTGTGTGTGTTATAAGCAGTTGTGAGCTCCTGGGATCTGACCTCAAGTCCCCTGCAAGTACTCTTGACCACACTCTATCCAGCCCCTGAATTAAAATTTTATTTCAAGGGTAATCTTTCATTATTTACTGAAGTACATTCTGGGGGTTGAGAAGATGATTCGGTACAGTGATGTGCACTTGTGACACCAGTGCTGCCAGGAGGAGACAGGCAGGTCCCCAGAGCTCACTGATCAGCCAGTCTAACTGAACTGACGAGCTCTAGGCCCAGTGGAGAACACCAGATGGAGAGCAGTGGAGGAGAACACAAAGGTCAGCCTTCGGCTCCACAAGTACTTTTTTAAGGTAAACACGCCTGCATACTCACATGGGCATCACATGTGGTTATAGTCTGGGTTGTCTGACGCCCTGTTATTAAGTGTGGGTCATGGCTGCCCCATTTTAACAGGCAAATGGGTGACGGTGAGCAGCTAGCCTCGTTTTAACTAAAAGTGAAGGTGTGAGGGAGAGTATGACTGACGGCATTACATCAAGGTTTGTTTCTGTCTTGTACATGTGGGCATTGGTACAGACCATATGGAAGATACATGAACTACTGTGGGTGGAAGCCAAGTGAGTGTGGGGGCCATTCATCACCGGGTGATGGGTTCTCAGCCTCCACTCCATGCCAGAATAGTGTGAAAGGCAGGGCTGCGCTGCTGGTGCAGGGCAGTGGTGTCCCTGTGTAGGTGCTGTCCTAATGGATTCCGGGTGTGGCCCAGCTACGTTCTACCCGGGCCCAAAGGTTGAATCTCTTAAGTAACTAGAGAGGGCCATGAAGGATATTCCAGGCCAGCTGTGAAGGATGGGTGGACGTGATGCTTGCGGGGAGTAAAGAGGAAGTCTGAGATCAGTGTAGAGCCTGTTGGAGAAGGGGGACGGTAGAACACCCATGGGAAGTCATCCTAAGAATGCGCTGAGCAAGGGGCATGGGCATAATTAACATTTATTTAGAAAAGTAATGTTTGGGTGTTTATCAGTTAACATTGTAATACATGCAACACGCGAGAAAGAATCTGAATGAAAACTGTCCACCTGTGGCAACGGTGAAAGGGACTCTCAACCATGATCTAATCTTTATGTTTTGCTTCCCTTCATGAATGTGACAGTTGTATTTGTGGACTAAGGCAACTTCGAAATGGTAGGGTATTGACAGAAACAGTTGACGGTGAAGCCTGTGGTTGGGTGGGAATCCACTCCGGAATCCCGGAGTGGAAAATCAAAGATCTTTAGGAGGAGCTGAGGTACTGCAAAGAGTAAGGAAGAAAATGTGTCACATAATTGATGGTGACAACAGGATGGCTGTTGATCCAGCCTTTGTTTAAGGAAGACTATTTGGAGTCTTCAAATTCTGAGTAGCAGCTGGGAATTTGGAGGGCATTTCTGGTTCAGGAGGCCCCCTCCCCATTTCCTGGTCCAGAGGTAGGCCTGGGGTCAGCATAGGCAGGAGAACCACCCTTGAGCTCCCATCTATCAATGTCCTTCCAGAGCCGGCAGGAAACAAGTCACGATGCTTTTCACTGAATACAAAACCTCACCGGAGAATTCTGTGTGTTGCAGATGGAGACCCGAGATAGAGGCTTCTGAACTTCCACCAGGAGAGATCAAATGTGTGAGCCTTCAGAATTCTACAACCACCCGGCCTGAACTAACGTCGGCCAGGCCTGAACTGGAGTGAGAGGAGAGAGAGATGCTGGTCTGACGGGGTATGTAGACATGAGACGATGAAACCCAGTGCTCAGCACTTGGGTTTTTTTTCCAGTCCTGTTGTTGAGGTGGGGAGATATTCTGTGCCAGCTTTGGAAAGTTGCTGTGGAAACTGTTGGCAGGGTGATTCCATCCATGATGTAGCAGGAGCAGAGCCACTCCAGAGTCAGGACATTTTAGGAACCATGCACATGGTAGGGAGCACTGACCACATGCCAGGCAAGCCTTAACAGGTTAACTGGTTTAATTTTCACAAGAGCTGAATGGGGCAGTGAAGGCGGAAATATTGGACGCTTAACAGAAAAGGAATCTCACACTAGCTCAGAACTAAGAAAACAGATAGGTGTTTATTAAAGGGTAGACTTACAAGGTCAGGATGTTCTGCTTGAACGATGGACGAAGATCACACCCAAAGTAAACCGAGCAGCCAAAATGGGGCCCAGGGGCAAGCAGCGAGAGGAAGGAAGGGGTGGACACGTTTCTGCATCCAGGTAAATAGTCCATGAGGCCACGCCCCAGTATGCAACATGTTGTCTATCATGCAGAAGAACTGCTCTTAGCCCATGTTTGACCTCGTGAAAGTCAAGGGTGGGTTTGTCACAGATGCTTCCTCTCTTCTCCTATCATAGCTCTCGACCTAGCACAGAAGGGCAGAATACAGCAGAGGGTATTAATGTGGACTCCATTGCAGTGGCGACAACAGGGGAAGAGCTCTATCTGCTGGTACCCACGTCTTCTCCTGGCAGTGGAAACTTGTCTTTTGAGGCTGTTCAAAATAAACTGAGGCCAGGCATGGTAGTGCATGCCTGTGACCCCAGCGTTTAGAAGACCAAGCAGATGGAGCATAAATTCAAGGTGAACCTCATCTGTGGCTGCAGCTCAATGGTAGAGAGACTGCCTAGCATGGACAAGGCTCAGGGCTCAGTCCCTAGTAACAACCTTCCCCCCAAAACAAAACAAGTGAAAAAGTAAACAGCAGCAATAAAAAATTATCTAATTTTACATTGTGTGTGTGATGGAGAAATACCTCATGGGAGTCAGTTCTCTTTTTTCCACCGTGTGAGTTCCAGGAATTCAGGTTCTCAAGTGTGGTGGCAAGTGCTTTTTCCTGGCTCCACGATGATATTTTAGACATTAGGCAACTGAAACATAGAGTTCCAGAGAAGTGGTGTGGGGGCTCCACTGACGGAGGCAAGGAAGAGTCCCCGGAGTAGGGGGTGTTTCTAGAGTCACAGAAGTAAAGCAAAGAAAATATTGGCTATGATTGTAAGATGGTCATATTTAGTTTCTCCCACTAGAAATACAAGAAACAACTTGACATTGCACTTAGGTCTGCAAATCAAACAAAGCTGAGGTCACTTCTAAGGACCAGCTGGTTTTGTCTGCTCAGGGTATGACAGTTCTCGCATCCGTTTTAGTTAACTTTAACAAAACTGAAGCTGTCTTTCTTCCTTCCTCGGGTCTTTCCTTTTAGATAAAACATCTTTGTTTGGACTTGAATAAATAAATGTGGCCAATAAGATGTCACTGTCAAGTAAACAATAACAGGAACCACCACAGGGCACCCTGTACTTCATTGGATTGTTAAGACACTGAAAACGTCGTTAATGGGGAAGAGCAAATGTTACCCCTGGAAAAGAAATGGATGTGCTGTGCTTAATGTACTAGCTACTCCTATCCTTATGATCAAACACCTGATGAAGTGCCTTAAGAAAGGAAGGGTTTATGAGGTTACAGTTCACCATGGCAACCGGAGAGCAAAGGCAGCTGGTCACATGTGTACACAGACAGAAAGCAAAGAGAAGTGATTGCTGGTGCTCCCTCATTTTTTGTTCAACCCGAGACCCCAGTGCAATGGCACCACCCACATTCAGTGTGAATATTCTGCTCAGTTGCAGGTATTCTGTCGTAGCATCAGAGTGCTGGGTGTAGTGCAAATAGTAAGGTTGTCGTTTCAATTGGCTTTGCTCCTAGGAATTGTGGTGCTGGTTTTCCACCTTGTGTGCATGACTGTCACTACACCCATGTGGGAACTAAGAGCAAATAAGTACTGGCTATTACATTGTAAATAAGAGATAAGTACGTATCTCTGTACTTAGAACCTGTAAGAACCCAGAAGTAATGGAGGTGGCAGCAAAATAATATGGAAGTTCTTTATATTACAAAACCTGGAAAAATTTGTCAAAAATGTTAGGTAACTTTAACTCTTTCATTGTATTTTGTATTAGCTAGTCTATTAACTAGTTAGCATTGCTACTTAAAAACCTATCCGGGCGGTGGTGGCGCACGCCTTTAATCCCAGCACTCGGGAGGCAGAGGCAGGTGGATCTCTGTAAGTTCGAGACCAGCCTGGTCTACAAGAGCTAGTTCCAGGATTGGCTCCAAAAGCTGCAAAGAAACCCTGTCTTGAAAAACCAAAACAAAAACAAAAACAAAAAACAAAAAAAAAACCTACCCCAAGCTGAGTGATGGCTCAGAAATTGGGAGCATGGGCTGCTCTTCCAGAGGACCCAAGTTCAATTCCAAACACCCACATGACAACTAACAACCATCTGTAATTCCAGTCTTGGGGGATCTGATGCACCCATCTAGCCTCCATGGACACTGTACATACATGGTACGTGGACATACACACAGACAAAATACACATAAAATTAAAAATAAAATTTAAAGAAGCTCTACTGCAAAACTTAAGAAGGATTGAATATTTCTTCTGGAGATGTTTAAGATCAATAGTTTAGGATCAATAATAATGTTACAGACTTTAGAGTTTTTTCTTCTGATTTTTCAAATATTTGTATTGGGTTTTACTGCTTAGGCATCCCTAACATGAAAGTTGAAACACTGTAAAGTTTTAAATTTTCATAATAAGTTTGTATCTTAAGTAGCCATTGATTTAGCTCATAATTCTGTGCAGTGATAATTTGAGCATGGCCCAGCTGGTGTACCTAGACCAGCTCAGCTCCATTTTTGCCTCACAGTCCTCTGCCAGTTGGTTAAGGGAAGGTGGCATCAATAGGGTACCTGACCTCTGTTCTGCCTGTCTCCATCCTCTAGTTTGAGCCTGTTGACATGGAAACATAGCTTGAAGAAAATGGAGCAGATAGGGCTCTGTGAGGCTTGGCCTTGAACTGTGTGACTCCCCCACATCCTACTGGAAAAGCAAATAGCTGGGAGGACCATTTTCAAGAGGTAAGAAAGAAAGATTTAGCCCTTGACAGGGGGAGGGGCACCTAAGCTGCCTTGCAAAGGGAGGTGACAGAGGGCACAAAGTTGTGAATGAGAGCACATCCTTATGACCTAAATGTGTAAATATGTAAATATTTTACTGGAGTAACTAACAATATTTCGAAGAGGGTTGCTGGAAGGAAAGCCATTTGTGTGGTTTATAACACATGACAGAAATCTAATGGGTGATGAGATGCCGAGATGGTCCTAGAACAGAAAAGCTGCACACAAACCCTCGTATCCAGGGCACTGTCTGCAAAGGCAGGATTAAGATGCACACAGCAGAGCACAGTCCGTGGCAGGTTCTCCCCCATTGGTCTTTTGTCTTCTTATTGATGGGGGCTGGAGTAATGGCTAGTGATGAGTGTTTGGCAGGCAGAATGGAGGTTAAAAAAAAAGAAGAAGAAAGTAATTTCATCTGTCACTCAGTGACAACCCCCACACACACACACCGGCCTTAATTTGACAAGGGTGGAATGCTAGTTCTGCACACTTCTTGACATTGTGACTTTAAGCTCTATTCAGTTTTGAGTGTTGGAGTACAGAGTTGTGGGTAAGTGCTAATGGTCTGTCTCCTGCATCCTTCTTTTCTAGCTGACGTTAAGGAAGGCTTCAACTTCCCAATGCGTGCCCTCTTAACACCCCCACTCTATCTGCTATCACATTACTCACAGCAGCCTGGTAAGGGTGGGATTACAGTCAACCTTCCATATCTCTGGACCTGTAACTGTGGTTTCGACAAGTAGTGGTTAGAAAATAGAAAACATAAACAAGCTCAGATTAACCAACTGGTTGATAAAACAAGATCTAACTAGCTGTTATGTCCAAGAAACTCATATGCAAAGACATTTCTTAACTGGAGGTCACAGGTGGGAAATCAGCCTAGCATGCAAATGAAACTGAAGATAGCAATGTAGTAATTTTGTATCAGATAAAGAAGACTTCAGAAGAGGCCACTGCCTGCTAATAAAGGCAACAGTTCATCAGGAAAATGTAACCATTGTAAATATTTATGCACTTGGTTGTGGGCCTCCCAGTTTCATAAAGAAGATGCTACAAAGCTGATACAAGAGTGAGAGATTTTAATACCCAGTTCTCATATCTACATGGGACTTCCCCACTAAAAATCAGAAAAAAAAAACTTCAAAGTAAAATTATTCCAATGACCAACTGGACTTATGTTGTAATTAGGGGAGCGGTGTGTGTTCCCCAGCACCCAGTTCTCAAGCCCCTAGCCACTGGCCCGCACAGCTACTGGTGGCTGCCTGCACCCGAAATAACCACATGACAAACTGGATTCATTTAAACTCTGCCCGGCTTATTATCACTAGCCTTTCCTTGGCTAGCTCT
>JAQHUG010000009.1:13300182-13328604 GCA_028555095.1 Dicrostonyx torquatus
CTTCCTTCTTCTCCTCCCAGAACTTCCGTTCTGTCTACTCCGCCCACCTAAGGGTTGGTTGGCCTAACTATAAGCCAGGCAGGTCTTTATTAGCCAATCAAGGCACAGAAATACAGGTGGACCCTCCCACAGACTTAAAAGATATCCATAGAAAATATTCTGCCAACAGAAAGGGAGGATACATTTCTCAGGGGAAAATAAAGAGTTCCTAGAACTGAATGAAATGAGAATACAACCTCTCAGACCTCCAGGGTGCAGCCCAGGAAGTCCTAACAGGAAGTTTACAGCTATAAGAGCTTGCATTAAAACATCAGATCTTGATAAGTAATTTAATTGTGCACTTCAGGGATCCCCTCTCAAGAAAGAAAATAAAACCCAAGTACATTAGATGGAAAGAAATGATAAGGATTATAGCAGAAAGTAATGAGATAGAAACCAAAAGAATAATGTATATAATAACATAAAGAGCTGGTTATTTGAAAAGATTAGTAAAACCAATGAACCCATAGCTAAACTAGCCAGAAGAAATGGAAGATACGAATTACTAAAATTAGAAACGAAAAGGGAATTGTCATAACATACATATTATAATGATGTCCAGAGAACCACTAGGGAATACTTAAATAACTTACATTCCCCAAAGCCTGAAAAAATAAAAGAAATGAATACGTTTTACCTACTAATTAAAGCCAACAGATATAAACAACTTAAATAGAATTATAGTGAGCAATGAGATTGAGGTAGTAATTAAAAGACTCTCCACAGAGAAAAGCCAGATGGATTTACTGCTGAGTTGGTTGAGGTATGTGGTCTACACAAGATAGGAAGAGAGTGACACTACCAGTCTCACTCTATGGAGCTAGTATTACCATGATACCAAAGTAAGACAAAAATATGCAGGCTAGTGATGAACATAGGAGATAATTATAGTCCCTGATAAAAAGAAAAGCCAAGATGCTCAACAAAATACACATAAATCAAATTTAAAAACACACTGAGAAAATCATACATCCTGACCAAGTTGATTTTATCCCAAGCATGGATGATTGTTTCAATATATATATATACACTAATAAATTTATATAAGTATATAAAAATAGGCTAAAGGAAAGAAATTACATGATTATTTTGAATCATGCACTTGAAAAAGTTCAGCTTTTCTTTGTGATAAAAATTATGAAGAAATTATGAATAGAAAAAACATATTATCTTAAGAAAAACTTCATACAACAAAGCTATAGCCAATATTATACTAAGTGCAGAAACATTGGGAGCATTTTCTCTAAAACTGGAACAAGACAAGAGTGGCCTCTTCCCTCTTATTCAATACTGGACTGGAAGTCTTAACTAGAACAATTAGACAAGAGAAATATATAAAAAGGATAAAATAGGAAATGAAGTCAAACTATCTCTCTTTTGAAGATGGCATGATTCTATACTTAAGGACCCTAAGGACTCCATCAGAAAACTTGCAGACCCGATAAACACTTACAGTCATGTTGAAAGAGAAAAAAAAGCAGCTTATATAAAATCAGTAGCATTTATACCAATAATGAACTTGTTGATGAAGAAATTAGGAAAAACATACCACTCACAATGGCTTCAAAAAAATCAAATCGCCAGGAATGAATTTAAGAAAGGAAGTGAAAGGCCTCTACGATGAACTCTTTAGACATTGAGAAAAGATATTGCAGAAGATACTGGGTGTTAGAAAACCTTCCACACCCTTGGATTGGCAGAATTAATGCATTGAAAGTGGCTGTTCTACCAAATTAATCTCTAGATTCGATACAGTCTCCATCAAAATTTCAATGACATTCTTCATAGAATAAAAATGACATAGATTCCCCAATGCAATCCTAAGCAGAAAGAACACTGCCAGTTGTATCAGTGCTAGCCTACAAACCATAGTAACCAAGACGGCATGGTACTGGGACAAAAACAGACATGTAATCAGTCAAGCATAATAGACATCCTATATTTTTTTTAACCAATGTGTCTAAAACACATTCATGGAAAAATCTATTGGTGCTGGTAAAATTGGATATACAACAGAAGACTAATGATTCATGTCTCTCGTCCTGCCAACAATCAAGTCAAATGGACCAAAGACCTTAAAGTCCCCAAAACATCGAGACTACTAGAGGAAAACATAGGGCAAATATTTCAAAACATAGGCAAAACATTTCTGAATAGCACCCCTCAGAAGCACAGGAAATAACCTTGAGAACTGGCCAGTGGGATTCCATGAAATCGGAAAGCTTCTATGCAGCCAAGAAAACCATCTGCAGAGTGCACAAACAACCTGAAGAGTGGAAAATACAACCATGCATACAGCAGATGGGACTAATGTCTATAATATATAAAGAACTGCCCAAATAGGGGCTGGGAGATGACTCAGAAGTTAAGAGCCCATGCTACTCTTGCAGAGGACCTGAGTTTAGGTCCTAGCATCTGTACAATTGCCTGTAACTCCAGCTCTGGTGGTGCCTTCTGGACTCCAAGGGCATCTGTGTGCACATGCAGGCACACACACATGCATGGGCATGTGCATGCACACATGTGCAAACAAATGCACACAAATACAATTAAGTTAAAATTTTAAAAATATTTTAAAGAACTGCTGAAATTTAACATCAAAAAATTTACAGCTTCCCACAAATAAATGGAGCAGACAGTTCTCAAAAGAAGAAACACAAATGAACAATATTATTAAATTATTAAAATGGTCAACATCTTTAGCAATCAGTGAAATGCAATTAATGGTACATTAATATTCCATCTTGCTCCTATCAAAGTGTCTATCATCAAGAAAAAAATAATCATAAATGCTGGGAGAATATAGGAAAATAGGAGCCCATATTCACTGCTGTAATGGTGTTCAGTGATGCAGTCACTGTGGGGATCAGTGAGGTTTCTCAGAAAACTAAAAATAGAAGTATCACATGAGCCCTCACTATCCTCGTGATCTCTTGAGCATGTACTCAAAGGACTCTATCTTACCAAAGAGGAATTTGGATATGTTTATTGCTGCTCTACTCACAATTACAAGGAAATTGAATCAGCCTAGGTATTCATCAACAGCTGTGGTCCATATACATATGGGATTTTATTTAACTGTAAAGAAAAATAAAGTTGCAAAATTATGGGACTATGAAGGGAGCAGATAAAAATTTGTATTGTTGACATGACCATGGCCATGTCAAGGACCCCAGTGCCTCATACCAGATAATTGCAAAGTCTTTCCTGGGTCAGGCTCAGAGCAATGGAACAGACTTCCCCTGGCTCACATATGGATGTTACAAACAATTAAAACCAATGTGTACAGAAACTCTCAAACACAGCTTCCTCCTCTCTGATGACCTGAAACCTCCCCTACAGAGATCTCCTACTGAGATTAGCTAGCCTGTCTCCTCCTCAACCAACTGTGTACAATGAAGCCACCTCCTTGGTTCAGACACATAAGATAATGGTGCTGAGTTTCCAGGCTGCTGCTATTGCTTCTC
The DNA here is from genome assembly GCA_028555095.1 of Dicrostonyx torquatus. NCBI lineage: Eukaryota > Metazoa > Chordata > Mammalia > Rodentia > Cricetidae > Dicrostonyx > Dicrostonyx torquatus. Next base: position 13,303,689 of record JAQHUG010000009.1, read on the forward strand.
CACCAGAGTGCACACCCACCTGATCCCAGTTTTCTGTCCATGTGTCTGCATGTCTCCCTTTCCTTTGTCACCCCAAGCAGGTCAACTCCAAAGCCATGGAGGTAGCTTCAAAACTAGAAGAAATATTACAGTAAGATAACCCACACTCAGAACAAGAGATACTGTGTATTATCTCTCAAATGGAGAACCTGATTGAATGGTATTGAATGTGGGTATTAAGTCGAGAAGCAGGAAAGGGGATCCTGGGGGGGGGGGATTGGATGTTCTAAGGAAGTGGGTAGAGAGTATAACACAACAAATGCAACTGAAAGTGGAAAGGGAAATACCAAGGGGTTAAAGGCTATGGTGACAGAGGGGAGAGATGGGGAAGAGGCAGGGGGAGGATTCTTCTAAAGAAAGGATGTTTGGAAATGTCACAAGGAAATCTAGTATTCTGTATGTGCATTAAAATTTTTAAAGCTACTTATTAAAACAATAGAAAACAAAACAATGAAAAGCCTTATATCTATATTGAACATATAGGTATACACACATACACACACACACACATACACACACACATATATATATATATATATATATATATATTCCTTCCACTGCCTTATTCCTTTAATAATGCAACTATTTACATAGCATGTAAATTGTCTTGGGTATGTACTGAAAAGGTGTATATATGTTGTATTCATATACTTTGTCATTTCATATAAGGGAGTTACCCATTGTATTAATGAGTGCAGGCTGGGTCCCTTGTTCCATCCCGCCCTGCTTCTGGCCACCAGGCTAGCTTACATTCGAAATAACCACACGAAAATTGTAATAGTTTAATTACTGCCTGGACCATTAGTTCTAGCCTCTTATTGGCTAACTCTTACATCTTGTTTTAACCCATATCTAGTAATCTATGTATCACCACAGGAATGTGGCTTACTGGGAAGATTCTTGGGCTGGAGAATCATGGCGTCTGCCACACTTCCCTTCTTCCCAGGATTCTGTTCTGTCTACTACACCCACCTAAGGGCTGCCCTATCAAAAGGCCAAGGCAGTCTCTTTATTCAATCAATGAAAGCAACAGAAATACAGAAGGACCCTCCTACACCAACCCATTCTTAGATTCCACTAATGGAGAGTTCCTGGAACGAATTCTTAGGGATACTGAAGTATGATTATAGATATGTCTTTTTTTTCCACATGGAGAAACTGGGAGCAGAGAGATAGGTGACCTGCCCTAGATCCCACAGAGAATAGCTAAGATGGCCTGTGAAACTGGACTGTATGGTATCCCAGTGTCCTCTTCTGAGTGCCCCATGCTGAGGTGCCTGCCCCACCAGGTAAATAACCAGTATTCCAGGGCTCTGAGCTTTTCCCCTTTTCCTTGTTACAATATCAGTCAAGATCTGTGGGGGTTGGGGGTGGGGTGTTACAGAAAAGCAAGATGGTGGGATGACACCAGTGGAGAACTTACTAAAAGCAGTAAGTGGTTCTCTCTCTACCAGAGCAATTAGGATGCGTTAATTTTAATGCTAACTTGGCATTCCATCTTCTCCCTGACTGAGTCCTGGAGGCTCCTCTAACAATTTAAGTGCCGTATTTTGAATACCACAGACAGTGCTCTGGTACTGCTCAGGGCTAGCCCTAAACTATCCACCAGAGCAAAGTCCCTGGGCCACTGTTGGGCTATTTGAAACAATTCCCCACTCAGAACACTGTCCCTGGGAGCATCTCCCAAGCCTCGGCCTTGTACACACCGGAGCACATCCTGCCCTGCCTGCCCTGTGGACACCCCTCTCTCTTCAGTGCGGTAGAATCTCATAGATCCAGGCTTCTTGCTCCCTGCTCACTGCAAATGAAGGCACGTGCTGCCATCAGCTGGCTGGAAAGAGGCTTAGAGACAATACGTTTCATTTCTTTTCTCTGCATTTTTTTCCTTCTCCCCCTTCACCCCTCATCTTAACCCTGTCCCCATTCTTTACAATGGTGGCTTAGAATTCTCAATATGGTATATTATATAAGTTTTGATTGAAATAAATACTATTGTTGGAAAGGCTGTCGTGCACCGGGTCCTTTTGAACAGCTTGCTTGCCCTTCTCTTACCTTGAGGTTGGTAGGTGCTATTCTCTTCCCTATTGCCATGTTGAAAATGAGCTATGGCATCTGGCACGGTCTGGTGTTCAATGAGTATTCATCATCATTTGTAAAAGTGATGTTATGTCTTAGTGTATGTCAAGAATTGAAACATAGGGCCAGTAAGATGCTTCAGTGAGTGAAGACACTTGCCATGCCTGAATACCTGAGCAACCTGAGTTTGGTCTCTGGGGCTCACACGGTAGAAGGAGAGAACTGACCCCTGCGAGCTATCCTCTGACCTCCATGTGTGCACCCTGGCATGTGTACACTATCCACATAAAATACTTGATTAAAACATTTTGGAATGAGAGAATGTATAGGAGTAGTGGTACCAAAAGCACAGCACACTAATTTCTTTTCCGTTACTGTCATAAAGAACTGACTGCAACCAGCTAGGGATGGAAAGGGATTATTTCACCTTACAGGTTACAGTCCATTAAGGGAAGCCAAGGCAGGAGCTTGAAACAGAACCACACTTACCGACTTGTTCCCAGGCTCATACACATACTATTAGGAGGTGTGGCTTTGTTAGAGTGGGTGTGGCCTTGTTGGTAGAAGTGTGTCACTGTGGGGGCGGGTTTTGAGGTTTCCTATGTTCAGGATACTGTCCAGTATCTGAATTGACTTCCCATTGCCTGTAAGATGTAGGACTCTCAGCTTCTACTCGAGCACATCTGCCTGCACACCTCCATGCTCCCAGTCATGGTGATAATGGACTGAACCTCTGAAACTGTAAACAAGCCTCCCCCCACCAATTAAATGTTTTCCTTTATAAGAGTTGCCATGAGCATGGTGTCTCTTAACTAAGACACACATAAAATAAAATAAATTTTACAAAGGAAAAGTAGAAGGTCACTCCTCTCCCTTTCCTCCCCAAGCAGCTTTGGCTCCTGGTGCTTTGTCATTGCTTTATCACAATAGAAATACACTAAGGCTTATTCACATGGTGCTGCGTGGCTCTTCTCCTTCCCTTGGGGTCTCTACTGCTGTGAAGAGACACCATGACCATGGTCCTTTACACGTCCAGGTATCTATCACTAAGGGAAGTCAGGACAGAAACACAACTGTCCAGAACAGGAACTGGACAAAAACCCGGAGATGGGAAATAAAGCAGAGGCCATGGAGAAGAGCTGCCTGCGGGCTTGCTTGCTCTGCCTGCTTCTTAAGATACCCCGGACCACTTGCCCAGGGATGTCCCTATCTCTAACGGACTTACTAGTCATCATTTAAGAAAATGCCTGACAAGCTTGCCTACAGCCTGATCTTATGGAAGCATTTTCTCAGTTGAAGCTCACTCCTCTCAGATAACTCTAGCTTCTGTCAAGTTGACAATAAAAACTATCCAGCACGGGATTTGTGGGGTTCAGTTCTACTGGGATAAAACTATCCAGCACAGGGTATGTGGGATTCAGATCTATTGGGATCTGTGGCAGATTATACAACTATATTTTGTGCCACTGTTCCATTATGGGGCACAGAAGTTAGACTTTTCTTGAGAAAAAGACTTTTTAAAGCAAATGTGAACATAATTATATCCTGTATGTTATGTTACTTCCCATTTTTCCAGATAAAAAGCAAGGGAAAACCAACGACACGCTATTTATTTGACTTCTTATATGACCCTATTGCCTCCTGGGTGAGCACTTACATGAGCATATATCCCCAAACTTATCAAGAAAACAGATTTTTCCACATCTGTGTGGCTCATGCAATAGGTTGGCTGCAATTGAGCAGAGTGAGGTTGGACTGAACTGGGCACTGGGGTTAGCTGATGTGGCTGAAGATACCTGGAGAGCCGCTTTCTAAGCTCTGGCACATCTGGTCTTCTTGCCCAGCAGCTGCACAAAATGGTTTGACATGGAATCCACAGTTACTCTTGCTTGTCAGGAGATGAGAGCAGTGAGGACCCTGGAGAAATTTCCAGTCTTATGGATGTGTGTGTTTTCCTGCATTTTAGTAAACAAAGCTTTGAATGCTGTAAAATATGCAGTTTCTTTGCTTCTCTGGATGCCTTGGCTCCCTCAGCTGGCGAGGATGAAGAGGCAGTGCTTTCACACTGGTTATTAATTTATGGGACTCTTTCCAAGTTAGCATGGAAAAGACTTGCTGCTCTCTGCTTTTTCTAAGTAGTAAGTCATAAAGCATATGCTAGGGTTGGCGTGACTCTGAGCTCCTGGCTGTGTATGGAAGGTCTGCAGAAGCCATATAAGCACTCCCTGATTGAGTGTCTGTCCAACATGGACTGTGTCCATGCTGTGTCCAAGCAGGCCAGGCAGGCAAGCAAATAAACACAGGAGCCTGATGCTGGGACCCCAGCGATATCCCTTATTCGTCCTGATGGAGCCTTCAGTTCAGGTATTAGTGAAAATGTATGCCCCATTAATATTGTCAAAGTGTCTGTGTCCTGGGGGCTGGAGAATGGCAAAACAGTTAAGAGCGTGATTGCAGAGGACCCATTAGGTTCCCAGGATCCCTATGAGGGGAGGGGTTCACAGCTGCCTGTAATTCCAGCTCCTGGGGATTCATCGCCCTCTTCTGGCCTCCATGAGCATCTGCACTCACATGCATATACCCACACAGAGACACACATGTACACACATAGTTTAAAATAATAAGAATATGTTTTAAATGTCTGTGTACTTGGTGGCATGTTTATATATGTATAGGTTAGTATAACCCAAGAGAAGGAAAACAAATATGTACATTAATTAGCAAGTGTTAACTTTGCTGGCTAGATTTATATTAACTGGACATAAACTATAGTCCTCTGAGAGGAGGAAACCTCAATTAGGTAAATGCCTCCATAAGATTGGGCTGTGGCCGGTCTGTAAGGCATTTTTTTAGTGATTGATCAGGGAGGACCCAGCCCATTGTGAATGATGCCATCCTTGAACTGGTGGCCCTGGGTTCTACAAGAAAGTAGGCTGAGCAAGCCATGGGAAGCAGACCAGCAAGCAGCACTCCTCCATGGCCTCTGCATCAGCTCCTTCCTCCAGGTTCCTGCCCTGTTTGAGTTTTTGCCCTGACTTCCTTCTATAATTAAAGGATAAACCAAGTAAACCCTTTCCTCCCATCTTGCTTTCTGGTTTCATCACAGCAATAGAAACCCTAACTAGACATGCCTCTTGACTGTCTTATTTGGGAGTTCCCCAGAGTAAGAGCCAGGGATCTAGATGCCAGCCATCATTCGGGTGGATAGCTCTAAGAAGGATGGTGGGAGTGAGAGAACAGGGAAATGGAACAGAGAGCGGAGTAGCTGGCAATCCCTGAGTTACAGTGCTGGGAAAGCCAGATACATTTAGTAGAAACCACCCATTGAAGTTTGAACTTTGAACCTTTCCTTGGTTAACAACAAGCAGGGTATGGTCTTTTTTAGGCTCCTAGGCAGCAACTGTGAGCTATAGCTCCTGACCAGCCATGAGATCACAACCTGTCTTGCATAGCAGACTACATGCAAAGCTAGAGTGTTAGTGGGCTAGGAATATGCAGAGCAGTATTTTTAATTTATGGTTATGAAGACTTAGCTCCATGTTAAGCTGAGAGACAGTCATTGTGTAAACGAGCAGATTTTTACTGTGGACTCTTGAACTCAGTCCCTTTGGGCCATGTGGGAGCTGTTGTCGATCTCACCCAGGAGGAGGAGGAGCTGGGGTGTGTATTCACACCGCTGCTTTTTGTTGAGGAAGCCTGTTCCGAGGGCCAATGACTCTTTTGGTACTTTTCATCCACCCATGGGAGATTCAGGTTTACTCCTGACCCAAGTAAGTTTTCAGTTAAAGTCACAGGAAATGGTTGGCACTAAATGGGATATGTGCATGTGTGGTGTTCTGATGGTTAGTTAGTCTTGATTGTCAGTTTTATTAGATTAAGAAACACCGAAGGGCAGCCGAATAAAGCGTTCCTTTGCTGGAGACAGTTCGTGAAGGATCTGACCTAATCAGTGGGTTACCACTTGAAAGGAACATGATATGATTGCATTATGGGAGGAGGTGAAAGGTAAATGTAGGCATATCCTTGGGGGCTATAACCTGCCCTGGCCTCTTCTTTGTCTACCTTCCTCTTCTTCCTATTTGCCAGCATGTGAAGAGCATCCTCTTCTGCACACACCTGCTGCCCTGGCTTCCTGCCCAAGTGCGTGGGGCTAGGCCATTATTGACAGAGCCCTCTGAAATCAGGACCCAAATAAATTCCTCCTTCCTTAGGTTATGTCTGTTGAGCATTTGAGTACAGCAATGAAAAAGGTGACTCAGGAAGTAGAAAAAGATGATCTCCTGAGTAAATTGGGAGCATGGGGACCTTGGCAGGGGAGAGGCAGAGAGGGAAGCAAAGAAAAATGTAGAGCTCAATAAAAATCAATAAAAAAAAAAAAGAAAGAGGGAAAGGTGACTCATACAGATGTTGTTAGCGTCTGCTATAGTACATTCTAGAGATTCTGAGGAAAGGGAGAAACAGGAACTAAGTTTCTTCATTCATTATGTAATCTTTTTTTAAAAGGAGCATATATAAAAATCTGCAACTTAATTTTTGGCAGAAAGAAAAAACATGCTTGACTTCAACTCCATTTTTTTTAAGACAGGGTCTCTCTATGTAGGATAGACTGGCCTCATAGAAATCCACCTGCCTCCATCCTGCAAGGGCTAGGATTAAAGATGTATGCTACTGTTCTCTGCCCAAGCTCCCATTATTAAACATGGCTTCAAGTATAATGTATATGTCATAAATTTTAAGTATATACATATGAGCGTTTTGGTACTTTATGCCACTTCCTAGATATTTCATAAAATGGAGTGATACAGTAAATGGACATTTGGACTAAACTTTCAGTTATAGTGTTATTAAAGTAACTCACAGGTCACCAGTTTTTTCCCTTTTATGTCTTAGCTCTCATTATATATATTCTATTTATGTGCTCTGCATTGGTAGAGATAGTGATTGGTTTTAGTTTCGTTACAATGGATAAGCTGCTGTGAACATCTTCATGCAACATTTTTATGGGCAATGACTTTATTTCATTTTGAGTGGAATTTCTGGGTGATAGAAGTATGCACTATATGTCTCTTTATGAAACTGCTAAGTTGTTCTTCCAAAGATGACATAGTAATTTATACCTATCTAGTGGTGTTTGAGCTTCGTCACTGTCCTATGTCCTCATCCAGAACTGTTATCACAGATCTTCTGTTTCATCCCCTTGGGTAGCTCTGCCATGCGACTGGTGCCGTGACCTTTTCCCTGATGATCCCTGGTGCTCAGCATCTCCACATGTGCTGATCTGTCATTTGTACTCCTTTCTCGGTTTAACATCAGTTCGTGTACTTAGCTTACTTTGTTTTCGTTGCTTTCTTTTTATCAAGTGGCAAGAGTTCCTGAGCAGTACAGGGTTTTTTTTTCAAGCTCAAAATTACTTCCACATAAAAAAGTAAACACTACTCTAGTACACGTCATTTGCCTGTCTTGGTGGCACACTCAGGAATTGCTTTTGTGAGATCAGCATCTTCACTGCAAGCATCTAAAGGAAGGTCAAGGATGAGCTGGATTGGAAGTTATTGGCCAGAGACAGCGATTGTTGGGCAGCAGCTCGGCAGATCTTTTGAAATGGGGAAAAGCCTCCTTAACTGCTGGGAATGGGTGACTGCTGGTTGGAAAGATGTGGAGGTGCTTTTTACTGTCTTCCTCCTGCCTGTTTCTACAGAAGTCGTTCAGCTTCCTGCCCTGTCCCTTTAAGTATGGTGGAGAATTGCTTGCCATACAAAGTTCACCTGACAGTGACCCTGGAGGGACTGGAGGGTCGGGTGATCAGTGATGTGTGCTCCATGGCGGGCCCCTCAGTGCATTCCCCTCCACAGTGACATCTTCAGTCAGCCCCACTTGTCCACCTGTCCTCTCTTTCACTCACCACCAAACCTACTCCTTCCTAGTATTTCTCATAGGATAAAAAGTGAGCCAAAGGCCAGGCGGTGGTGGCGCACGCCTTTAATCCCAGCACTCGGGAGGCAGAGGCAGGCGGATCTTTGTGAGTTCGAGACCAGCCTGGTCTACAAGAGCTAGTTCCAGGACAGGCTCCAAAGCCACAGAGANTTGTGAGTTCGAGACCAGCCTGGTCTACAAGAGCTAGTTCCAGGACAGGCTCCAAAGCCACAGAGAAACCCTGTCTCGAAAAACCAAAAAAAAAAAAAAAAAAAAAAAGTGAGCCAAATACACACCTGTAACTAACAAAGTTAAAACAGCAACCAGTAGGTGAATTAGCCAGTATCAGATAATGTTAAAAATAATGAGACAGAGAAGACTCTTGTTCAATTCATTTGTCACCTCCTGGCTTTCAGTTTTCCAAGTGCTCAGTGAAAGCCAGCTTTTCCTTCATGAATCCTATGGAGTCCACAGTGTACAGGATGCCACAGGAGGCTAAGAGGAGGTAACCACAGACAAAAGTCCTTAGACACATTTCCCCAGGAGGCTTCCATCGTGGCAGAAGAAATGTGTGCTGATAATTAAGTAAGTACGTGTAATTTCGGTTATAGTAAGCTGCAAGATGAAGGAATATGCACTGAAGAGGCAGAGGTTGGTGAGTGCATCGATCCTAGAATGACACACTCCAGAAGATTAACAAGTAGGGCTGAGAGTTTAAAATTCTTCTGTGTTTTCTATGGCTTGTTTTGCTTTTGTGATTAAAAAAAATGTTACTTTCAGTGTTAAAAAACATTAAATTTAAATTCACCCACAACGAGCTGTTGTATCATAATTCTATAACCAAAATATTGATAAATTTAACCAGAAAATATTTTCTTTTGTAATCAGAGACTGTGCTTTAGTTTCCTGGCCGCCCAGACACAAATAATCACACAAAAACTATATTAATTATAACAGTGTTTGGCTGATGCCTCAGGCATATCCTTAGTTGGCTCTTACATCTTAAATTAACCCATTTCTATTATCTTATATTTAACTACGAGTCTTGTGGTTTGTTACCTCTTGCTTCTTGGGCAGCTACATGGTGTCTGCCTGACTCTGTCTTCTTTCTCCCTGCATTCAGTTTAGTTTTCCTGCCTACTCATATTCTGCCCTGCCATAGGCCAAAGCATCTTCTTTATTAATCAATGATAATAAAATATACTCATAACATACAGAGGGGAATCCATCTCAGTCTTCATTGTCTGGGATGTAGTTTTAACACATTTTAGGGAACTAGGTATTTGGAAACACGGGCAAATCATAGAAAGTTAGACACGTTGATGGAACTATCCCTAGTGTTTCATGTGAAATTGTCAGTAATGTCCTTGTGTCTTGCTAAGTGACAGATGTGTGGTGTTGGTCAGAATAAAACACGGTAGAATTAAATACTGTTATTTCTCATATCATTCTGTAATCTTTCTTGGCAAGTGAGTGTAAATGTGACTTGAGAAGTCACAAGTAGAGAATAAAGCAACAATTTCTGAGATTTGATTAGCCCAGCTATAGAAGATGCCCAAACTTGCGGAAGAGAGCTGAAGAAAAGTCAGTCACTCTGAAGCTATTCCCAGGCTGTCTGCTGTGGGCTCAGCTCTGGTGAATTTTTCAGTTTGTGAGTGATGTGTGAATGGGTGACCATGTTTTGCACCTCCTCCACCCTCTGTCTCTCTTTCCCTCGGTGACTCCACCAGCCTGATGCCATCTCGTAGTTCTCCAAGAGTGACTCAGTTGTTTCCTGACATGGCTAATGATTACAGTGACTGTTCACAACACCTGCGACACTCAACACTCGTGTAACACGCTGCTCAAGGCTACTACCCCTTCCCACCCACACTGTTGCAGTCATCTAATCCCTGGTTTTAAAGTCTGCTTGGCCACCTCTAGGGCCAGAATAAACCAAATCCTCTCCAAGCATTAACTCAATATTATGTTTTATGAAACTGGTAATGTCTTATTTTTCTACCCACAAAGAGACTCAGAGTTTGTATCTACATGGCATTAGTAGGCTCATACGTCAAGTCTGAGCATCCTGGCTTTATGCGTTTGTTTCCAGAAGGTTCCAAAGTGATGGACTCAATGACTTTGAGGCTTGCTTATAGTTCAATTTTGTTTGTTTGTTTCACTTGTGTGTTGATTTGATTTGAATGAGTTTAATTTTATCCTCTTATTGTAGATTATTAAATAATTCATTTCTGAGAAATTAAATTATGCTAGAAAAAAACCTGTTAATGAGGCAAAAACTCTTTTATTTGTAAAGGAAAGTAATTTAAGTAAAAAGTTAAAGTTTAAAAGTTTGGTGGTATTCAAAAGAAATAAAAGAAGGCATATAAAGGAGTATTGGAAATTTGCCAAAGATATTACTATGGGTCACTTTTTCTTCTAACAAATTCTAGGATACTAAGAAGAATTCAGTTCTTTGGTATAGCTGCATCATTAGATTTCCGAGGCTTTGCTTTGAAAATCTCCTTTTCTGCTTCTTCTTTGCACTTCATAAAAGCAGAAGCTACACTGGAATGCTCAGTGTGGCATTTGCTATTATGTGAGTGTGTTTATGTGGTGTTAATCTGTTGTTGCCCCTGCCCCCGCCTCCCCCGTCTCTTAACCTTTTGGTTAATGTGAATCATGGTTCTTACTTTTTTTCTACCCTCAGCACCGTGATTCAGTGCCATCCACTTCCTCTGGATCACCAACTGCTCCACACAGCCCTCTGGGAAGCTTATTTGTCATGGTTGAGCAAGCCACCTTACGAGCCATTGGCCAGTGTTAGCTGAGCAGCTGCCCTAGGGGAACAGGATGAAGGTGGCCACCACATCCTGTTTCGGGGAAGTAACAAACACCTCAGAGCCTTGAAAGTGTGTATGGTTTGTAGCAATGCATGAGCTTCTCTTTATTTTGTAACATACACATAAATCTGATATTGAAAAAATGCAAATTTGTCTCATCTGGTGGCTCACTGCTACCCTCAAGGTACAAGCGTAAGAGTTGAGCACCATCATCCCACCCATCATGCACGTGTCATGTTTATGTGGGCTGAATTTTACTATACGGATGCAGTTTTTGAAAACCTTGGAACAGATTCAGATACCTCAAACACATCCTAAGCTTCTTGAGTGTAATTTCAGGGAATTTCAAGCCAAGAGATTTTGTTGTTGTTGTTGTTCCTTAGACAAGACTCTAAAAGTGGTTCTGAAAGCTGTGCCTTAGGGGGAAAAATTGCCTTAGGGGCTGGAGAAGTGACTCAGAGGTTAAGAGCACTGACTGCTCTTCCAGAGGTCCTGAGTTCAATTCCCAGAAACCACGTGATGTCTCACACCCATCTGTTATGAGATCTTGGTGCATGCTTCTGGCGTGCAAGCATGCAGGCAGGCAGAACACTGTAAACATAATAAATAAATCTTTTTTAAAAGTTGCCTTAGTCAAACTGTTTTCAGTAGGTTTACACTCTATGTAATCTTGCCCATGGAAAACTCAATTGTAGTTGGAATTTTCTTTGGGCTGCCAAACAGCTCCCAGATAAAGATACAGAGACTTATTAATTATGAATGCTCAGTCTTACCTTAGGCTTGTTCCACTAGCTGTTTTAACTTAATTTAACCTGTTTCTATTCATCTACGTTATATCTCGGGGCTTTTTTTTTTTTAACCTTTCTTTCATTCTGTATGGCCTACTTTCCTGCTTCCTTTGTGTCTGGCTAACTAGCCCCTGGGAATCTCCCTGGTGTCTCCTTTTCTTTCTTCCCTGAGCCTAAATTACTCCTCCTACTTACTCTCACTGCCTAGAAGTTCTGCCTATACCTCTTCCCTCGCTATTGGACATTCAGCTATTACTAGACCAATCAAGTGCCTTAGGCAGGCAAGGTAAAACAGTAACACATATCTCCATTGTCAAACAGTTATTTCTGCAACATAAACAAATGCAGCACATCTTTCAATAGTTAAACAAATATTCTGCATCATAAACAAATGCAGCACATCTTTACATAGTTAAACAAATGCCACACATCTCTGCTTAGTTAAATAAATACTCTGCAACACTCACGACTATCTATCTTAAGGAGAAGATGGGATCCCCCTCCTTGTGATGGCATAATGCACCTAACTTATGGCCTGCAGTAAAGAGAACTCTAGTTCTTTTATTTATGGTAAAACTTTGTAGGTTCAAGAGTCAGTACAATTTAAGAATGGGGACAAATATTTAAACCAGTTACAGACTTGACAGGTGTCAGAAGATCAAATTCTCCTTTGAGCTTTGGGTAATGTTGAGACTTAATTTTTAACTCAGGTTTCCTGGAAGCCTCCAAACGTGGAAATGAGAGATGGAAGCACTGGTAGCAAAGAGTGTCTCCTGGCAAGGGATAAATGTTACTGACAAAGTGGAGTCACACACATACAAAGCTTGATCAAGAGCCAATGAGATGGCTGGGTCTGTAAAGGCACCTAGTACTTAGCCTGCCAAAGTGGAAGCTAAAAGACACTGGGAAACTACCTTTATATTTTCAAAAGAAAAATCATCTCATGCTTAATAGCTTGTTTGGGGTCAGTTAATGGTGATGGCCAAGGCTGGGGATTAAGTTTTCATGGTTTGGCTTTAGAGTTTGAGCTTCAGTCACGAATTAAATGCAGTCATCGCCATTCAAAATCAGATTAATGTGAATTTCCGTATGACTGAAGTGTTATGTTTTGCCTGTCAGACTAGTAAAGATTTAAGTGATTGTTAATGCTCATAGTTGACAAGAATGTGAGGTCAAAGACACAAAAGCTGCACATAGGAAGTGGCTCAGTGGGTAAAGGATTTGTCATGTACCACGAAGACCTGAGTTGGGATCCCCAGCACTCATGCTCAGTAATTCCAGTATTCCTGTGTCAAGATGGATGCAGGGACGGACAGGTGACCCCCCCAGATGATCACAAACCTGCTAGCCTTGTGTACAAAGCCACAGATAGAGATCCTGTCTAAAACAACGTGGAAAGCAAGATCTGACCCCTGAGGTTGTCCTCTAATTGTAGCACACAAATACTCACACACACACACACACACACACACACACACACACCATACAAGCACACACAAAAAGATTAAAAAGACAAACAAGCAAAACAAAAACTGCACATTTCCTGTCCTAGCAATTCCAGTTAAGGAATTTTATTTAAGAAAAACTAACAGGACTTGGATCACAAGAGATCAGAAAAATAAAAGAAATTTAAAAAAAAAAAGTTGTGACATGGTTTAAAATACCAAAGATAAACTAAAAGCAAATGTGTTTAGCTGGTTGAGGTATTATGATTTAGCTTTCTTTGAAGGAATATTATAAACCTGTGAAAGGGACAGAGTAGATATATCTGAAAAGATGTCCATGCTCTTTGATGTAATAGGAAGTACACACAGGTAGACAATATGTGCAATTATTTCTTTATGTAAAGTTTGTATGTGCAGGTACCTCACATATAAACACATATGAGCATATATTCTGGAAATAAGTTCTCAACACTTAATGATTTATTTAGGCAAGAAAAGATTGGAATGTGTTTCAGTCAGCTGGAGCTGCCATGACAAAATACCATAGAGCTAGTGGCTTCTGCAGCAGAGACACACTGCTCATAGTTCTGAGAGCTAGGAGGGTCAAAGACCAGAGTGCCAACATGACTGGGCTCTGCCGAGGGCTGCTTTCTGGCTTGCAGCTTCCTTCTCACTACAGGTGGTGGAAAGTGTGAGCAAGCCATGAGGCCCCTGTAATCCCTTTGTGAGGGAATCTGAATAGGACATAGGCACTCAGCCCACAGCATAATACTCTCTGTTTGCATATATGTTTTTAGTTTTTCCAAAGAATATTTATAATTTAATCATCAACATTGTATTTTCATTTGAAAACTAAAGCAGAGAGCTGTAAGAAACTGAAAATTATATCTATCTCAAACTTTTAAGTTTTTATTTTTATGCATTTGTGAGGTTTTGAGGGTGGGGGTATTATGTGTGTATGTGGTACGGACAATTGGACCCAGGGCTTCGCTCTTCTAAGATAAGCAATCTACCATTAAGCTATATCTCTAGGCCTCAACTTCAATTTCTGTAGGTAATAAAGTTTAATGATTTTACAGAATCACATAAATATAAATGTATATGGAAACCCACAAGTTTCTAGTCGTGTTCTTTTTGTTATAACGTGCTACAAATTAATCATACTAAAGTAAGACAATAACATTCTATAATTCTAATTAAATTTGAAGTCCAAAACAGACTGTGTGAACTGTGTCCCCAGCAGTCCCTTCCACCACCACCACCAATACTGCCTGGCCATTTGTCACACTAACAGCAGTCCGACTTGTCACTGCGAATTCCCTCTGTTGTAGGTAAGACTAATAAAGTCAGGGGACCAGGTTCTGATTATTGCTGGTAAGGATGACCAGAAGACCTGGGCTGATTTTAAGAAAGGCTTTTTGAATGGGAATGACCAGATACTACTTTTAGTCTGTCCCAGACTTTCTCAGTGAGAGAGAGATGGGTGAGGGGGAGCTCAAATATAATTGTATTATTTCTAAAGAAAAACCTCAAGGCAGGCAAATGGGAAACCTCTGCTGCCGCCCAGAGGAGGATGAAAAACAAAGTGGGAGAAGCCGTGCCATTTTGAATTAAGCCATCATGTGGATTAACCTCGTGGCAGGCATGTAGCCTATGGTGGGGAGAGAGGCTTTAGAGAAAGAACAAGCAACCCCAAAGCGTTAGGAGGAAGATGCTGGGAGCGGAGACAGAAAGAAGAAATGTAGAAAGAGGTGTGTCTTTCTCTCCTTTTTAAGCCCTCTCAGGTTTTTAAGTGGATTAGCCCCACACGTTGGAGTGACAAATGTAGAAAGAGGTACAGGCTGTGTTCCCAGCACCTGAGAGGAGCACATGCCCATTGTTCCATCCCACCTGGCTCCCGGCCACTGGGCTAGCTTACATTTGAAATAACCACACGGAAATTGTATTAATTAAATTACTGCCTGACCCATTAGTTTTAATCTCTTTTACATATTAGTTTAACCCAAATCTAGTAATCTGTGTATCACCATGTGGTCATGGCTTACCAGGAAGATTCTAACCAAAGTCCATCTTGGGCTGGAGAAACATGGCATCTGCCCCAGTGTCCTCTTTCTCCCAGCCTTCCGTTCTGTCTACTCTGCCCATCTAAGGGCTGCCCTATCAAAAGGCTGAGGCAGTTTCTTTATTCAACCAATGAAGCAACAGAAATACAGAAGGACCCTCCTACACCAAAGAAAAGGGGAAGGGATAAGTCTCTGAGGAAATGTGCACCAACTTCTGAAACTGCATGACAGCAACCCTGCAAACTACTTCCCCAAGGGCTGGGAATTCTGGGAAGAAAAACGACATTACCTCATTAAAGGGATGATTATTCTGCCCACCTATTTTGACAGGCTTGTGGCGAACCTCCTACCTAATGGTGGTCCAGATCATTAACATGGCCCAACTAGAATTTAGGTCTGTATATAGGCCTGAGATTTTAATTCTTTGACCATTTCCTTAGTGACCTTTTAATGCTGTCATGTCACACACACCCCCACCCCACCCCCAAGCGGTCACTCTAAAATCATTCAGTAGATAGACTGAAGTTGGGGAATAGATAGAGCCAATTTTCACCATGAACATCTAGAGACCCATTTCCAAAGCTGCTCACAAGAGGGATATTCATGCCTGGGCTCAATTGTTAATGCCTACCTTCACGTGCAGCCTCCAGGCAGATGCTCAGTAAAAAGGGGCTAAGGAGCATCTCCATCCAGCATTTCTTTCTTTTTTCTTTTTTTTTTTTTTTTTTTTGGAGTCAGTCCTGGAACTAGCTCTTGTAGACCAGGCTGCTCTCGAACTCACATAGATCTGCCTGTCTCTGCCTCCTGAGTGCTGAGATTAAAGGCATGCGCCACTACCGCCCAGCTATCCAGCATTTCTGTACAGAGAACTAAGGATATTTTGGGAATCTGGCACAAAAAGGTGAGGTAATGCCAGATTCAGACTCTTAAACTGTCATATTTCTTCCTAAAAAATAATGATGATAAAGACATCAATAATAATAAGTTTTAGGAAATATATGAGTATGGCTGAGTACACCGGTTTGGAGTCCAGCAAGGGCAGACCAGGGGTCTCATTGAGCCAACCCAGCCTCATGAACCTTGCTCCCACCTTAGAGACCATTCTAGCCCTCATGGGCCAGTGATGAATCTGCATGTCTACAGCTGGGCTCTTCACCTTCCCTCCTGAATCCAAGCCCATTGGTGGAGGCAGAACTGTGAAAACTATCCCAACATTTTTGGTTCAATAATTCTGGGTTTGGGCCAGTGAATTTATGCTTATTCTTAGTTGTCAAGAGTGTGTGTAGGTAGCCAGCAGAGCTACAGGAGAGGCAGACCTAATCTGTAGCATTTGCTAATTTCTATGTGGTAGAAAATCTTTGCACATAGCTACCCAGGGTTTAACAAAAAGCCAATAAGATTCCCATGTATTTAACAATTAGTTCTTGTGAGCTGGAGTGGGTGCAGAATGTTGCTGTAGGTAACCCTGGCACAGCTGAGCTAGATAGCTGCCGTTGGCTTCCCACTGGGAATGCATCACTGAACCTCAGAGCTTTTTTTCTCCACTGTTTGATGTGTGCTTAGGTTCCACATAGCCAACCATCTCGTAAGTCATGGCCACTCTGGTGACTCGCAGCTGCTCACACTCAGCTGACTCAGCTGATGTTCCCGGCTCCCACCATCACTGCTGTCTGTCTAGACGATGTTAATTTTGTAGACTGTATTACTGTTTACCCAGAACAGAAACCTGAATTTTATCTTATGGTTTTTCTTCTTCCCACTTCTCACATGCACTCAAATTCCCTCAATAGATCTTACATATATGCACCTTCCTTTATATTTATCTTGTATGCATACTGTCCCCTATATGGTTGCCTGCCACCATTTGTATTTGCCAACTCAGAAGTATTCTGTGGTTAAAACTACTCTGAGTTTTGCATTGAGTAGGTCAGGATAGAACCTGAGAACTTATATTTGTCTTTAATTTTCAAGTTTGTGAGCAGCAGCTTTAGGGCCGGGCCTCATTGTCCTCTGTAGTGTAGAAACTAAATGTTTTCATTGCCCACAAGACAGTTCTGCCTGTGCTGGCCAAATTCCAATCCCCTTCCACAGGGCACTCGAGGCTCCTACAGTAGTGTCAACATTGGATCTTATTCCTCAGAGCGTGTGCC
Source organism: Dicrostonyx torquatus (assembly GCA_028555095.1). NCBI lineage: Eukaryota > Metazoa > Chordata > Mammalia > Rodentia > Cricetidae > Dicrostonyx > Dicrostonyx torquatus. The sequence continues at coordinate 13,320,985 of JAQHUG010000009.1, forward strand.
CACTTCTCATTGACTGCCACGTCCCATAGTTCTTCTTTCTTCCTGAAATCTGTCTTCCCAGGCTTACCTTAGCGTTTACCTTCTTTGCCACGCCTCCCTCAGAATAACTTCTACTTTCCATCCTCTCTTATAAGTCACCACTCTCACTTTCAGTTGTGATCTTGTAGGTGTCTGGGGACAGAGAGCGATATTTATGTTTGTTGTTACTCATTCACTACTAGGTGTGCTCTAAATCCTAAATCATATAAGTGAACTGTGGGTATGCATTACCTATTAGTGCATAAACCAAGGAAGGTCAAACCCGAAACAAGAGAAGGGAGTTTTTAAATGTAGGATCATGGCTATGAAGAGAAGACAATCAACAATTTAAAAAGAGGCAATTTGGAAAGAAAGGTTGTACTACTTACAGGGCCTGGGGGTATATGTATATACCATGCCTGGGGCCACATAGTGTGATGTGGTGTGTGTGTGTGTGTGTGAGAGAGAGAGAGAGAGACAGAGAGAGACAGAGACAGAGACAGAGAGACAGAGAGAGTCCTACTTCTGGCAGAAGAAAGCCAGCCAATATTCAAAATGGATACAGCAACAATGTATAATTATAAGGCTTCACTTCACAAAGATGAGAGTTGGTTTATCTCTCCCTGACATCTTAGAGGACATGTACAAGCTGGGTAGGGCTATGTTCTCCAGAATGGATGTCAGAGTGTATGTGTGTGTGAGAGAGGTGGAGAGAGTGGGGGGAGGTGGGAGAAAAGGAGGGAGGAGGGAGAGAGAGCTGACTAGTGTCTTCAGGTGTCATCCAAACATGTCTGTGACAGCTTGAATGTGTTCAGAGCAAGAAGACAGGAGTTCTAAGAGGTCACACTGAAACTCAGAGGCTTTCACTGTGGCCCTTCTGCAAAGCCCATATGTGGATGGGGATTCAGAAGATGGGAGTGGATTGCATCTTCCTGTCCCAGGGGGAAGTGGTCTTCAGAAAGTGGTTTGTAGAAGGCAGACATATGCACCAACCACATTGAGGAAGTAGAAAAAGGTAAAGGCTGGAGATTGTGTCAGAAGTGATAGAGGCCTGCTTCTGGCAGAAGACAGCCCAGCCTATATTCAAATGGATATAGCAACAGTGTAAAATTGTCAGGAGTCACTTCACAAGGACTGGAGCTGCTTTATCTCTCTCCCACAGTCTTAGAGGATGTTCACAGGCTGAGGAGGTTATGGTCTCCAGAATCTTCAAAGCCGTGAAATCCGTTTCTTCCACTTAGGATAGACCCAAGCATTATTTTACTTCTGACCAGCTCATTGTTCTAAGCTTCCTAGAAGACTTTGCAAACCAGAAATGGTGTTGGGCTGCTATGGCACAAGTTGACCGGCTTCCTGACACCAAGGTGAGGCCTGTATAGACTTGACCAATGCAGGTGGCAACATTCTTCAGTAGGCTTCTCGGAGCCTATGAATGAGAGTGTTTGGTAAGTGAATCCCAAGACTGACAGTAGCCTCCAGGAGCTAGATGACGGGATTGATAGAAGAGCCCATATTCCTATGAAGAGATACAGAACCATGGAATGCAAAAGCCAGAGCAGATACACCCATAGCTTGATTTTATTCTGAAAGCCCTGGCGCTGCCTCTCTGACACTCTCTAAGGGCCTTCAGCCTCTCAGGTGTTGGGATTGTGGTATTGTAGAACAGTACCCATAGCGCCTCTGCTAATGGGACTTACTCTCCCAGGTGCAGCAGGTGCCGGCTGGCTTACACTGGAAACCCTACACATCTGCAAATCCAGATGCTAAAGCACCGAGACGTCGAATTGGATGAGCATAACCACGTTTTCATTGTTTGTGGCCACTCTTTCCCGCTCACATTAACAAGTTTATTAGCGTTCACATTTTAAATTATAATTTAGCCTGCAAGGTACTTGTATGCATCTAATAGGCTATCGTAATTTTTTTTCCACAGTGGAGTCTGTAAAAGAAGGTGGTGCTTACGTAAATCTTTTAGGTTTTATTATTTTTAATTATGTGTAAGTATGTACATATGAGGTCAGGTACCCACAGAGTCTCTGGTCGAGAGCTAGAGTTACAGGTGGTTGTGAGTCACCTGATGTGGGTGCTGGGAATTGAACTCCTGTCCTCTGCTCTTAACCACCGAATTATCTCTCCAGCCATACTAGATACTTTTATCTTGGCCTAACAGTAGAGTAGACCAGACTTCCAGAGCTGATTCTCTGGGCTGAATATCCATCTTCTCAGTGAGGAGACTGAGACACAGGGTGACTGCTCCGAGTCACAATTCCCTGGGACAGCTGATGCTTTTACAGTCACCCGACTGAAGCGGTGAGAGTCTGCCAGTCATGGAAGATCTTCACCTTAAAGTTGCAGCTCCCTGGTGATGAACATGGTGAAAACCAGAAAGTAGTGAAAATGTTTACACACTGAGCTCGGAAGACTGAGTCAAGTTAGTCTTTCACCCCAGGTAGCGGTTTGACCTCCTCTGAGTGAAAGGGGTGCATGGTGGTGAGACCTGCTTTGCTCAGCTCTGCCCTCCCTCTGAGGACTGCTGTGGGGCATTGGCTGAGTTAGTGATTATGCTTTGAAAGCCAGACCAGTGAGGTCTTATCTGAGTCCATCCCCAAGGACCTTTCTGTTTCCTTCCTGGAAAACTAAGCTTAGGGCAGAGCCGTGAGCTCTAAGACCCCTTATCAAAGGGAAGCATATTGAGAGAAGGATCCAGGCAAGGACATCCCCGAAGCTGTCCATCACAGGACACAGCTCCTTGTCATCTGGGCCTCTGTTGAACAGCTGTTACGGGAAAAGACTCCACGATACTAGTATAGCAATTATCATGGCATCTGGCATATAGCACATGCTCTCCAGACACTAGCTGTGGTGGATAACTGGTCTTAATCCCAACTAATCGTAACACCAGCCATCCTGCAGCCTTATCATCCAACTAACCGTCTTTGACATTAAACTAAGTAAAGGTACTTCAAATCTAGACTACTGTAGGTCAACCTTTTTCAAAAAACAGTCTTAGGGGCTGTGGAGTGTCAGCTTGATGGATGCTTACCTAGTATAGGCAAAGCCTGGTTTCAGTCCCCATCATTGGTGTGTGTGTATGTGTGTGTGTGTGAGCAAGCTTGGGTGTGGTGGTGCACACCTGTAACCCCAGAACTTGGGAAGTAGAGGCAAGAGGATCAGGAATTCAAAGCTATACTAATGAGTGTGGGGTTAACCTGGGCTATATAAGAACTTACCTCAAAACAAAACAATGCACTAATAATAATAGTAACGGGGCAGCTGGTGGAGGGGTGTTAAAATGACTTAGTGGGTAATGGTGTTTGCTGCCAAACCTGGTGCCCTGAGTTCAATCCCTAGGACTCATATGACAGGAGAGACCCACTCTCTAAAGTTGTCAAAGCCCATGTACTTCCCCAACCCTATCATATATTGGCTGAACATGAGATGAATTTAAGATGTACCAACTTATGGCTTAAATGTACCCAGCAGATCAGACTGATTTTATCATGCACATTTCTTAGGCTGAGTCTGGTATATTTGCTATACAGTAGATTGCATTAGTAAAGGGGTCTAATGAATGGCAAAGGTGAATGAGGTAGGTGTAGACTTGCGTTGTGTCCAGTCCCTTTCCCTTTAGGTTCTCTCACTGAGGCCGGTGGCTACTTCACGTCGGTGATTCTGTGTTCCTTCTCACACTGGATTTCTAACGTGGACTAATTGTCAGGCACCCTAAATCGTGGATCTGCCCCTCTATGGCAAAGGTTTTGTTTGGGGGTCTCTTTGAAAAACTCAGGCTTGCCTAGAAACTCACTGTGTCACCCAGGCTGACCTCGAGCTCACAAATCTCCTGCCTCAGCCTGGGTTGAAATCCCAGCATTTGTCCCACAGTTATCCAATGCCAGTTCAATTATTTTAAGCACTTAGAGACAAACACAAACAGTGCTACGTGATTTCTTTCTTAACCACAGCTGGGTGTGTGACCACTCCAGAATGGCTGTGGGAATGCCTAAAGAGCATCCAGCTTCTCCTTTCTAACTGCCCCAGGGCCTTTAAAAGCTAACCTATTCAGTAATGCTGGCTTCCTTTATAGTATTACCATCTTTATTTGATCCTCTTACATAAATTGGACACTGTGATGAGCAAAGTGTTTAGATTTGGTTTTCCGGCTGCTGTGGGTGACTTTATCATGGACCAAAAGCATCTTTACAAAAATCCTTTTAGCTTTACTGAAGCTTGTTTTTGGTTTTTTGTTTGTTTGTTTATTTTATTAGATAAGATACCCCTTTCTGGGAGGGTGCCTCTTTCCCGGATATTATCCACTTGAACCATTGCACTGCTTGGGTTCTGCCTCTGGAACCCTTACTGGCCCTTGATCTTGTGAACTCACTGTGACGTCTGTACAGACATAATAGCTGAGTGCTATGTCCCTCCCTTAGGGATTTACTTCTTTGTGTATATGGCATCCAAACCCGTTAGCAAGAGCTTCCCATTCTGCCTGGTGGAAGGGACACTTTGATGGACTCCAGCTCCTTCAAGGTTCTTGAAATTTCTGCTTATATATGCAAAACCCCCGTCTGACTAGGGTTCCCACTCTCAGCTCTCAGCAGCATACAGATGAAGTAAGATTCCACCCTCACAAAGCCCATCACTTCTGCTTCTGCGGCAGCTTCCTCCTTGCTCACTGGAAATAAATCAAGAATAGCACTTCTCTCATTCTCCCCTCAACCTTGGGGACTGGGTCTGTCGGTGAGTTTGGTCAGTGGTGTGTCATATGTACTTTTTTATCACATCAGTGGCGTGAGAACATGCAGGGACACTCAGATCCCACTTCCAGTTCTATCTTCTATCTTTGCGTCTGACTTACACATCAGGGTAAATCACTTACTTCCTATATTTACAGTGACAATGACATCATGTCATTTTTCTTTTGCAGTGCGAGGAATTAAACCCAGGGCCTACCACTAGACTCCAGACCTGGCCTGCTTTTCAACTTTTGACTTTGAGACAGGGTCATACTCAGTTGCCTACACTATCCTCCAGCTTACTCTGCAGCCCCTTTCAACCTCACTGACTTCTGTGAGGAGCTGTTGAGTTGGTCATTTACTCCCTCATCCCTAGAAACACTCTTGCTTTGCTTGAACCCTGCACTGTGTGGCCACTGGGCTGCCTTCGCCAGCCTTTTTACCTCTGTTTCCCTTTGCTAGTTAGCTTCTTGGTAGGTTTGGCTGATGTGAAGCCCTGGCAGATCTTATAGGTAGAAGGAAGGGAAAGTAAAGCCTGGGAAATTCACTTTGGTGTATTAATGGCTTGAGGTGTGGACATCCTCAAAATCACAGAGTACCTGGGGTCATAATGGGAAAACAATCTAGGAAGGGGGTGCCCATGTGTGCTGGGAGGCTCCTGAAAGGATCACCCAAGAAATGGGAGGAGCGTCAGTGAGAAGTTCAGAGGTCATGGAAGTGAAGAGCAAGCAAATGGGCTGTGAAATCCTGAAGCAGGTGTGCTTCCAAATAAGAGGAGTTTGTTCAGACGGTGGAACAGGAGATATGATTAGATGAAGTCCCCCCAAACCCTCCCGCCCCCCAAAAAAGCCTGGGTCCAGTGATGACTTATCAAGGACATTGTGCCTGCTGCTAAGAGTGAAGTCAGTGGAGTCCTAGAGTCCTAGATCATGAAGAGTGGTGCGATCACCCTGTATGAGAGAGACTATATAATCTGTTTAGTGTGCTGGGCTTCCAGAGCATACCAATAACCCTGACATGCCATGATTTGATTTTGATCTTTTCACTCTGCAATAGTATAAAAGTGAGACTTTCAGTAGAGAAATTTGATCTTTTCCTAGGCTACCAATATACAAGTCCAGAACTGTTAATCGTTCAGCTGTTGACTGATTGCTGTCCATGTCCCAAGCATGTGGAAGGCAGGCTGGGTTGCTGTGCTGTGTTAAGTAGTTTAGATATGTTTGATACATTTTCAATGTGACTTTTCAGCTTGCAGTGGGCTTATTGGACTATTGTAAACTGAGGGATCTCTGTATTATGTTTGATGAAAATGTGCTGTGACTTTAAAAAGTGCATGAAAGGCTATGTATTGATCAGGGTTTAAGGTGCACACAGATGAGCTGCCTCTAGCTGCTTTATATAAGGAATGATACTAAAGAATAGGATTCTCAGAATCATGGATGGACCACAGCCTGAGCATTCTAAGTGACTCCCACAATAACGTAGCAGAATTGCCCCACCCAGAGGCCAGGGGCAGGAGGTTGCTTGTCAGTATCACTTCCCTAGCTATTGATCCAAGTCGTACCAGCTCTGCCATGGCCTCTGACCACCACATGGATGCTGAGGCTTATCCCAAATACATCGCCCAGTTTCCAACAAAGCTTTGTATGGACTCATCTGTTTGGCCAGAGCCCAGAGCATGAAACCACACCCCTAGCAATAGAACCCGGAAACAAGGGTTCTGTTGTCTTATTTTGACATTCTGGATTGGAAGTGTGGGAATTACCATCCAAGACCCTAGAAAAGTATGGCACTGTGCTCCAAAGATTCAGAACATGCACAAATGGTAGGAGTCCACCTGCAGAAAATGCATATTATTGAAAAGAAGGGAGCAGAGGATGGAAGTTGTGGTTTTAAGTACCATTTTGATGCAACCACATGGTTTTTCAGTCAAGGCCAGCCTTCATGACTTCATGTGGGTCATGAAGCAGCTGGTTTCTTCAGCCATCCCATAATAAGCCTTCTGTAGGCTAAGCTCTGTCTTAGTCTGCTTCCTGGAGCCCCAGCCTACTATAATCAGCATCTGTGGGACGCACACAAGCAGATGCCCACATGCCACATTCACGCCAAGAATGTGCAGCTGCCAATTGCTCCCAACCAGGTAATGTCTGCTGTCTGGTACTGGGAAATGGTTTCAGTCATTTAAAAACTTATAAATTTTTGCATTAAACACTTTTTTAGCCAGGAAAAAAAATTGAGCTCTAGTTAAAGATGCACATGGTAAAGTACTTAGGGGGAAGTACAGACATGTGCCATTTTCTTTGAAATGCATCAAAAATAGGATGAGTTGACAAGATCTGCATCACAGCCTAATGGCTTTCCCAGCTGCCCGAGCTGCCCTCCCCACTCCACCTCACTGGCACATCCTGAAATGAAAGTTTCACACATTTAATCCTTCTTGATGCCTGTGTCACTGAAGATCCAGAGGACATGCTACTGTCCTGAGTGTCACGGAGGATCCAGAGGACATGCTACTGTCCTGAGTGTCATGGAGGAGCCAGAGGAACATGCTANGCTACTGTCCTGAGTGTCACGGAGGATCCAGAGGACATGCTACTGTCCTGAGTGTCACGGAGGATCCAGAGGACATGCTACTGTCCTGAGTGTCATGGAGGAGCCAGAGGACATGCTACTGTCCTGAGTGTCATGGAGGATCCAGAGGACATGCTACTGTCCCGAGTGTCACGGAGGAGCCAGAGGAACATGCTACTGTCCCGAGTGTCATGGAGGAGCCAGAGGAACATGCTACTGTCCCGAGTGTCATGGAGGATCCAGAGGAACTTGTTACTGTCCTGAGTGTCATGGAGGATCCAGAGGACATGCTACT
>JAQHUG010000009.1:13329159-13348830 GCA_028555095.1 Dicrostonyx torquatus
AGGAACATGCTACTGTCCTGAGTGTCATGGAGGATCCAGACGACATGCTACTGTCCCGAGTGTCACGGAGGAGCCAGAGGAACATGCTACTGTCCTGAGTGTCATGGAGGATCCAGAGGAACATGCTACTGTCCTGAGTAGTGCTTTTACTGTTTTCGATTTTATAGATGAGGAAACAGAGGCCCAAGGTTGCAGAACTGACCTGGAATTCTGACCTCTGTCTCCAGCTACATCTAATTTCCTAAGAAGCTGACACCTCTAAGACAGGTTTTAATTGGTGTGATCACATCTAAGGGTCTTTGTGAATAATAATCAGGGCACTGGTAACCCAGACTCATGCAGGTGAGCACTGCAAGGCTTCATACCTCATGCAGTATAATCTGCAAAACTATCTTGTGGATAAGTATTGCTATCCACTCCCTCTCCTGGTTTTTGTTATTGTTGTTGTTTTGTTTTTGTTTGTTTTTTTAATTGTTTTCTCCAGTGCTCATAGTTGTCTGTCAGTTTGCTGCAGGTTTGGAGCACATGGCAGGCAAGTGCTTGACCATTAATCTACACTCCTAGCCCCTCATAGCTCCCTTTTTCAAAGCAGGCAACTGAAACTTAAAAGGGGTCCATACTTTCTCAATGATACACACTAAAAGCTGCTAAAAGGCAAGCAGGGTCACCCCTGTGCACCCACTCTGAAGCCTTGCTTTTGACATGAATTGTGCTGCTGGCTCTTCTACAAGAGACCTTATGTTTGCAAGACCTTGCCTGTTCAAAGCCCATGCCACCGAGGAAGACGACCCCCAAAGTAGTTATTTATTTGGCTGTGATGCAGTAGTGCCTTTGTGTGGCGTTGACCTTACTCAGTGAAAGATATGTACACGTCATTTTCAGGGAAGGTGTGCTCTCCACAACTGTAGAAAACCTGTGTCTGTTGGTGTTGGATAGGGAGGACGTGGAGGAAGAGACTGTGCTTAGCAGATTTGGTGATCAAGAGAAGCATCTTTAAATCAAGCTTCATGGGCTGTTTTTAATACCATCTGCTTCCAAGATGGCGCCTTATTGCTGAGTCCTTCGGAGGGGGCGGAAACAGTGTCTCCCCATGGCAGAGACTTTCTGGACTCTCTTAATGCTGTTGCTCTGAGATTTTCGATAAGAAATTTGGATAGACACAGCTATTTAGACAATAACAGCTCCAATGCTCAGGGGCCTGCTGACGTAATAAGAACTAAAATTATAAAACACATGCTCGTGAGAGCAGTCTCCTGCTGCTTTGTCTTCATTCCCTTGGTATGGCTGGTTATCTGGTGTGCAGGACAACCCGACCTGCGCACCCGCAGGAGTTCTTCACTCCGCATGAGCCAGAGAGAGACCATACACTAGCCTAGCCTTATTCTGTGATGTCACCGTGGTCGCACACATCCATGCGGGTTGTGCCAACCTCTCCAAAATAGAATGAATATGTTGGAAGCACCCAGCAGTCAGACACTGAGCGGGATAGACACCGGTTCATCCAGCTGAATTCTTGTTTCATTCCATTAACTGTTTTCTAACTGTGCTTTACACCAAAACTAAAGGATTTATCCTCGATTCCTACATCAGCAACTCATCAGTGAGCAGATGATGTTGGCAGTTCTCATTACACATTAGAAGCCCAGTCCTCAGAAAAACTGACCTAAGTAGATTTAATTTAATTTCTCATAATTATGTATCTACTTTAATTGGAATTACATTGGCATCATTATATTAAAGAGTATTTTCCTTATTAGCATTTCTAATTTACCAACTAAGAGACCATGATTTTCTGTTTCTTTCCATCTTACCTCGCTTCTCTTATTAGGGCTGTATAGTTTGCCTGTCTTTTATGGTTGTTACACCACATAATTCACATCTCTAACTTTTATAGGTATTGAGATAAGGAAGATAATAAATTTCTATTCAATTAAGGAGATATAAATAATATAGCTGATTTCTGTGTTTATAAGTAACACGAGTTAATTTTGATGAGCATAACTATTTCCTGGAAGAAATTTGTTGTTAATTTGTGATGAACTTTATGCCATAGTAATTATTTCCTAAAACAATGACAATGAGCTAATCATGTTACACTAAAAACAGCAAGTCCCGGGCAAGCTGCTGCTTTGGTAGGCAGCAATGTGGGGTTGGTTGGTAATCTAGTGAGGTACAGTTTCCCCACTGTGGCAGTGGCAGGGATTGGGAAGACACAGGTTGAAATACAGAAATGCTCTTTTGTTTTTAACATGCCGTTACACATGCTTCCCTTTCTGGGGAGAGCCCTTCCCCTCAGTGCACAGGGATAGGCTGTGTGATTGACACAGGAGCTGGGGGTGTAGGGCAAAGGGGACGCTCACGGCCAGCATGTATGAAGCCCTGTATTCAGTCCTTAACACGGTAAAAATATAAAAATAAAATCATTTTAAGAAATCATTGGAAGACCCACTCAAACAATTCTTTAAAAGTTAACTTTCCATGGCCCTTGTCCTACCTCCCCTGATATTTGTAACTGTGAAGATGTCTTTCCATTAGGTCACAGCTTGGAGTGCTGGGGACATCTTCACCCAGCAAGGTCAGGGAGAGAGGGAAACTGAACCTTGGGAGACCCCATGGAGTCTTTTCCTGTGCAGGCTCCTCCATGGTTTTCTGTAGACTTCTCCAGCCTCACATGCTTGGACACCTCACATGCGTGGAGTTGTCCAAAGTAATTGGTAACAAACTCTTTCCTTTCTAGACGTTCACAGGTCTGAGCTCTTGACATTGGTGATGGCAGTTTGTTGCTGGAAACTCAGCGTGCCCCCTCATCCTCGCCACTGGACTTCCCTACCGCCCACCTCTTCCTTCTTCTGCTCCTCTCACTTGCTTCAAGATTGCCTAGACCCATGCCAGGCAAGGACTTTCTCACAGAGGCTTTCATGTCTGGCATTGCGGTCTGAGCATGAATGGCTTCTGTTCTTGTTCTGTCGAACTGAACTGAATTTATAACCTAACCTGGCTTTGGGAGTAACAGATGCCAGGATTGAACCATAGATTCTTAGAATCATAGAATTCCTAGAATCATAGATTCACTGAAGCATAGGTTCAGACCTCGTAAGCAGAATGTCCTCTTCCTCTACTGGGAGGAAGAGTTTCTGTTTACTTTGGAGGATGATCTCCGTGTCCTCATGGCTTACTTGGTGTGGTGGTTTAAATGAAAATGTCCTCAAGAGGCTCATGTATTGAACACTCGGTCCTGAGTTAGCAGTACTGTTTGGGGTCATTTAGAAGGTGTGGCCTTGTTTAGGGAGTGTGTCACTGGAGGCTGACTTCCAGAATTTAAGACTCAGCAAAACCAGTTTGATCACTCCGCTTTGCAATCAGGGTTCAAGATGTGAGCGCTCAGTTTGCTGTTCCAGGCCACCACACCTGTCCCCCTGATGTCATGCTGTCCCCACCATCACAGACCCTTATTCCTCTGGAACTCCAACTCTTTCTTCTATACGTTGCCTTGGTCACAGTATTTTTACCACAGCAGTAGAAAGATAGAAACATCCACAGGATGCCAGTGACCTTAAAACCTCCCCAACCCCCCCACCATCAAAAATCAGGACAAGGCACAGAGTCAACCCCAGAAACAGGAAAGCAATGAAGGAAGAAGGTGGAGGAGACTGGGCAGCCATGGTTTGAACTTGAAGTCTCCCTTACAGGCTCATGTTTGGGCTGTTCCTTATCCAGAGTGGCATGGGTGTAGGGCACTAGGTAGGGAGGCTTGGGGAGTTATTATCCCTAGCTCTGGCCACTCTCTCTGCTTCCTGGCATGGTATGATGTGAGGTGCCACACTCCCCTGCCACCGTGAACTCTGTCATGGTGGACTGAGACCTCGGAAACAGCCAAAATAAGCTTTTGCTGTCATAAACAGGTTCTGCAGGTATTGTGTGAAGTTCATCAGTTTGCCTGTCAATCCCAAGTCGGATGCAGGGAAACTGAGGCTCAGAAGTTAGGCAACTTGTGTCTAAATCACACAGAGAGTCAGAGCCAACATGATGTGGTACAGTGTTTCCTTTCACTTTTGAAAACTTGTGTTGGAATTGGTTGGCATCGCTGCTGTGGAGAGAGGCCCGGCCTTAGGAAGGATGAGGTTTATAAACAGGAGCAATGCCTTCCTTTTGGGAATAGGATAGTGATCACAAGAGCAGGCTGCCTCTTATGTCTGTCGCTGTCATATGTGCTCACTTGTCAATCATCTTCAGCCACGTCATGGCACTCCAGACGGCCATTGTTGCTATGCCACTGGACTCCAGAGCCATGACTCAAATTGAATCTCTTTGCTCTTCAGAAAGTACCTGGTCTCAAATATTCATCCACAGTAACAGAAAACAGAGTTAAGTAGAATGCCCTCCTCATTACTCTTCCAGCCCTTCAATATGCTTAAAGAACAAGCACCAAGTAACTTTGAAATAGACTTTTTGATTTTCTTTTAAAAAGGGTTGCTCTCATTGAAAATAACAAATTGCCGTTTTGCACTCCCATCAGCAATGCAGGTGTCCTTTACCCCACAAGCTCTCCAGCCACAAGGACATGTGCTCAACTATGTTCATAGCAGCATTGTTTGTCATAGTCAGAAACTGGAAACAACCTAAGTGTCCCTCGACTGAAGAATGGATAAGGAAAAGGTGGTACATTTACACAATAGAGTACTACACAGCAGAAATGGATTTTGCAGGCAAATGGATGGAGCTAGAAAACATCATTTTGAGTGGGGTAACCCAGACCCAGAAAGATAATTATCACATGTACTCATTCATAAGTGGTTTGTAAACATAAAGCAAAGAAAACCAGCCCACAAATCACAATTCCAGAGAACCTAGACAATAATGAGGACCCTAAGAGAGACATACATAGATCTAATTGACATGGGAAGTAGAAAAAGACAAGATCTCCTGAGTAAATTGGGAGCATGGGGACCTTGGGAAAGGGTTAAAGGGAGGGGAGCAGAGAAAAATGTAGAAATCAGTAAAAATCAATTAAAAAAAGAAAATAGCAAATTATTCTGAGTATCTTTCAGTAATTAAGGTTTTCCATGACTATAATGGATTGCTCGAGAGTGGGCCTTCAAATTAGCTTCAGTTATCAACTTGACATGGGCTAGAGTTAACTGAGGGAGTCTCCATTGAGGAATTACCTCTTATTACACCAGCCTTTGGGCATGTCTATGGGGAATTCTCTCGGTTGCTAGTTGATATTAGAGCACCCAGCCCACTCAGGGCAGTGTCATCCCTGGGCAGGTAGTCTTGGGTTATAAGAGAATGTCGACTATGACCCGGAGAGAGCCAGCCTGGTTCCTGTTTTAGCACCCACTTCAGTTCTTCCCTGGCTCCCATCACTGATGGACTGGAAATGAGTTCTTTCTTCCCCAAGTTGCCTTGGTCAGAATGTTTCAGCACAGACGTAGAAAGGAAACTAGAGTGAGGGGCAGCTTTAGGAAGCAAAGAGGTTTGTCTTAATTCGCTATTTTGGAGCTGAAAGTTCAAGATCAGGAACCTCCATTGATCCAACCTCTGGTGAGGGTCTGATGGCAGATGGTATCATGTGACAGGGGGGGGTGGGGGAGACTCTCACAGGGCAAAACAATAAGCCAAGGAAAGCCAAAAGGAAGATAGCTCTAGTAATAGCTCATTCGCTAGAGAACTAGCTCAGTACACTGCCCTCAAAATCACCAAAATCCCTTCCCAGGACAGCACCCCCAATTCTAACTCCTTCTAGGTCTCACCCCTTAATGGTCCCACCACCTCACGACCAAGCTTCCAGCCCATGAACCTTTGAGAATGAGCCGTATCCAAACCAGCAGCCATCAGCATGTTTCCAAATGAACAACGCAGACTTTATGAAACATGCATGTTTTAGTTCTGTAAAACATTCCAATGCCCTGGCTCATGAACTATTAGTAAACTTTAAGACAACTAAATTTAGGCAAAATAATGAGCCTTGGGGTGCAGAGATACCTTAATGGAAAGTCAGAGAAGAAGCCGTTCATTTCATTGTTGTCAGTTGCAGTTAAGTCTTCGAGTGTGTCAAATTCCAATGTCACAATCATTTAAGCAAGAATAAGCCTAGCAATGGAGCCAGTGGGGTCCCAGTTAGTGATTGCAGGCAGGGGCCCTAGCGGGTGGTTATTACATACTTCATTGCCGGAGACATTTGGAGCATACAAACACTCTTGCCTCTGACTCTGGGTCCAAGTAGGCCCCTAAGATGTGGGTTAAGTAATCAAAGATGTAAAGAGTTCATCTGGTACCACTGGAACAGCGGCTTTTACTTCTGCTGAGTTCTTCTCTTGAGGAAAAGATATGGCTTTGTTCCATCCAATATTAGTCTGTCAGAACTCTCAAAGGCCATCACAGGGTCCCAGAAGTATGTCAGCTGCAGAAGGCACAGAGTGAAAACCCAGGTAATATATGAACAGGTGAGTGATGGCTGGGAACAGTGGGTGCTGGGGCCATCTAAAGATAACCTTCTATACAGGAGGCACCATGAGCTACTCCCGGCAGCCACCTGACGTCACAGGGCAGAGAGCTATTCCTAGCTTCTCATATTTTCTAAAAGATGCCAGGAGTCCAGATATGTGATCCCTTCATTTTTCTACATTAGCGACTGTCTGGTTTTTCTTTTGTTTGTTTTCTGTAGACTGTTTAAATGCAGTGTTTGTTTTGCTAAATGCAACCATGAGGTGGCTGAGCTGCCAGATATAACCCTAAAGTGGCACTTCTCAGGGTCTTTTTGCCCCATCCTCATCTAAGTATGTAGCATTCACTTGGAGCCTCTGTCTTGCCCTTTATGAAAGCACATGTGGGTTTGTTGCCTTCTGCCACCTGGTACACCTGGCTGGTGGAGCTGTGAGAGTGGACCCTTCTTGCATCCTTGCATCCTCTAGGTTTTGGAATTCATTGCAGTTAGGAGCTGGGCTCTCTCTCTATCTCTATCTCTCTGTGTGTGTGTGTGTATGCGTGCGTGCACACACATTTGTCTGTATCACTTTATGCCCATATAGTAGAAGGCTAGGTACCTGTGTTAGAAATAGGGTCAGCAACAGGGTAGAATTCTGTTGCCCCGGCCTCTGAAACCTAGGGCAGATTCTAGACCTGTGTGATTCAGAGTCATCTCTAGCCCCAAGAGACATCTGAGACAAGACTGCTGAGCTCTTGAAGTACCTACCGTTAGAGTGAGTCCATATGTGCTTGTCAAGGCAAAATGAACTCTGGATTTGAAAACTATGGAAAGAGATCAGATTTCCCATTTTAAAAATGGTAATTGCAAGTTGAACTATTTTAGATGGATTGAGTAAATAAAATGTGATCATGGAAGTCATTTAACTCGTTCACTTTTAATGTTGTTAGATAATTTAAAATTGTATCTGATACTCACATTCTCTTCTGTTCAGGGCTGCTCTGGAGCAATGTTCTGGAAATTTCTGTAAAGGTCCAGATAGCCCTTGAGTCTCCATGGCTTGGGTAGTCTCAGCTGCAAATAATCACTGGGCTGGTCTTGTGCAAAAGCAGTCACAGGTGGCATGCAAAGGGATGAATGTGGCCATGTGCAATAAAACTTTATTAACAAAATCAGACAGGGCCTAGATTGCTTCTTCCTGCTTGCTAAGAAACAGTAGGAAGAAGGTGATGGGGATTCTGAGGGGTAGTGATGCTCTCTTCCTTGATCTTTCACTGGTTAATTGGAGTGCTAACCTTTTTTATTATTTATTTTTTTATTTATTTATATTTTTGGAAATTCATTGAGATAGCCCCCACATGATGTGAGTACTTTTATGTGCTTCCATCACTCCATGGAAAGTTGACTTAAAGGAGCTTGTGTGGCTCAGTTCTCTTCCTATCTCAGGTGTACAGCCATTTTACTGATTCTTTATCAGTGGTGAACAGTTTAGTTGTTCTGAGTCTATATCTTTGCTCCAAGTCTCTGTGGCTTTTGTCCTACACCTGCTTT
The DNA here is from genome assembly GCA_028555095.1 of Dicrostonyx torquatus. Lineage (NCBI taxonomy): Eukaryota > Metazoa > Chordata > Mammalia > Rodentia > Cricetidae > Dicrostonyx > Dicrostonyx torquatus. The sequence continues at coordinate 13,337,138 of JAQHUG010000009.1, forward strand.
CTGCTCAGTGACTATTACTTTGGAGAAAAATTTAGAGGGCAAATGGGAATAGTAGGCTATTTAGGGAATGGTGAGGGAATAGATTTCATGGGACACCATAAGTATAAACTGTATTAAAGATGAATGTGGGTGTAAGACTCCGAATTTGCCAATTAAAACAAAATCCTTGATCCCCATGAGCTCATCGTGTCTGCACAGTGAATAAACAAGTTCCAGTATTTTACCATCAGCATATAGATACAGCTTACTGGAGCAATGCAGGCTGAAGGAGAAAACTTGGCTAGAGGTTAGAGGATCTGACAACCATGAAACCAGGCTCCCCAGGTCAGGGTATGTGATCTGACACCCAGCCGATAGCTGGAAAAGCACCCTGCAACCCCAGCTCTTGCTCCCCATCAGCAGAGAAGTTGCAGAAGGGAGCCTCCAAAAGTGGAAACATTTTCAAATAAGTCTTTTAACTTTTTGCCTGTGGATACAGCTGCGTTGACACAAAGCCACGTTTGAGGCATGATGTCTCGGAAGCCTGGCACCACAGAGTGTTTTTCTACTGGGACCCATAATTGTTGGCTTTTAAGAGTGGTCCTGTGTTCAGTTTTATCAATGTGGTACTTGAACTGGACTTTCAGCTGACCTCCAAAAGGAAATAGTTTTAAAAGGAAGAATTTTAAGTCTGCCAAAAGCCAGATAATGGCACAGCACAGAGAAAAGCCAGCGTTCTGTGGTTTTTATATTAAAATACGAGTCTCTCAATGCCTCAAAACAGTGGCCAGAAAATGTGAAGTTTAATACATGAGGCACGAAAGAGCCGTTTTAATGAGCTTTATTTTCCCTTTGTCCTTTGTGATTCCCCCAGAAGGAGCAAACATCTTTCTCCTGGTCCTCCCTCCCTATCTATTTTGCTTTTATACAAATGACTGTTTTCATTAAAGTCATTTCAAAATATACTGAAAATATTCATGCCTAACTCAAGGCCTCCTACCTTGAGGAGTTTTCAGCTGCAGGCGCTACAGTGTATGTTAGGGACCAAGGCCAACAGCATCCGGCTTATCCAACACCATGAATCGCTGTTCCCATAAGTCCCCATTAAGACACCTTACTTCCCATGGCTTTGTCTGAGCCATATCTCCCAGGTTAGTTTTGTTAGTTGACTGTTTTTTTAATGTGTTCATAAGGTACCATGTGAGAAGCCAACACCTATGTACACTGTACAATGATCAAATTGGGGGTAGTTAGAATGTCTAGTTCTTCACTAGGTATTTTTAAATATACTGGGTTGTGAGTGGAATCAGTGCTAGAACTTGGGCTTAGCATGCTCAGAGTTCTGGTTTCAATATTTAATGCAAAGAAAGAAAGGGAGGAGGGATGGACGGAGGGGTAATGAGGGAGGGAGAAAAGGAGGGAGGGAGGAAAAGAATGTTTTCCCACGGCCCTAGTGAACGCTGAAATGAATTACTTCTATATGACTCCATTTTCAACATCCATCTTCTGCCCCACCCCTATGGATGAAGGGACCTGGGGTGTTTCGTTTAGTTGACCCAGACCTATTATTTATCAAGGCTCAGTAGAGCTGAGTCTCTAGAAGTCGATGATCTTTAATGAGAATGCTTCAACTAGATATTAATGTGGACTCTGGGATGGAACACACATAGCAAGTCAGTTCACAGCAAGTGTGGCTCACGGGCCAGTTGGCATTGAGTGCCATCTTGCTGTCCATGCACACTGGTCACATAAATGGGGTGGGAAACACCAACCTGATGGCAACCTGGGATCCCTTACATTCTATATCCTTGATAAAGTCAGCCTTAAGTTTGAGACACTGAAGTGGATGGATGAGGTATTTCACTACAGTTTTGATTTTTCCTGATAAGTAGTAATGCTGATCTCTTTCATCTGCCTTAGGATGGGGAAATCTCTGTAGTGAAGACTCCATTCATTTGTTCTTTTTATAAAACTATGTCTTTTTCTCATTGGTTCTCATGGTTTTTTATATCGTTATTCCATGAGTTCTTAGACAGACAGACACACAGACAGATGGACACAACACATACACACAGAGAGATGTGGCGGTAGTCCCAGTATATGGCAGGTCAGTTGTTTGATTCTAAGCATTCAAAGTTACACATAACAAGAACATATCTCAAAAGCAAAAGCTTGGGCTTGGTCACACAGACATAATCCCAGCTACTTAGGAAACTGAGGCAGGTGTACTGCAAGTTCAAGACCAGCCTCGTCATTATGTTCATCACTTTTAAACGCTATCTCTTGTTAAACAAAACCTTTTCATTTTAATGAATTTTGCTTTTTAAATTTACTGAATTGTCTTAATGTCTTATTTTTGTAAAATTATTTCAATATGTGAGTGTATGTGTGTGTGCACATGTATCATAGCACCCATGTGTGTGGTCAGAGAACAACTTACAGAAGTCAGTTCTTTCCTTCTACCATGTAGATTCTGGAGTCCAAACTTAGGTCCTCAGGCATGATGACAAGTGTCTTTACCCATTGAGCTATCATATCAGTTTGGGATAATCCTTCTAAATGCTCTGATCTTTTAGACTTTATTTTATTGAGGTAGTAGGTATATGTATGTCCTATTAAAGAACTCCATGCTGTTCCTTCTTTGCCTGGTATCCTAACAGATCCTAACAGATTTCTCTCAGCAATTCTTGATTGAGGAGCATGGAAGCCAGGTGTGCTGGTTAGGTGCCATCCACTTGACAGCAGCTGGAGTCATCAGGGAAGAGGGAACCTCCGTTGAGGAAATGGCTCCATCAGATTGACCTGTTGCAGCTCTGTGGAACTTTTTTTTTGATTAGTAATTCATGTGGTGGTGGGGGGCAGCCCATCATGGGTGGAGCTACCCCTTGTTGGGCTGTCCTGGGTTCTATGAAAACAGCAAACTGAGCATAGTAAGCAGCATTCCTCCATGGCCTCATCTCTACTTCCCACCTTTAGGTTCCCCCTTCAGTTCCTGCCCTGACTCCCTTCAAAACAGGCTGTGAACTGTCAGATGAAATAAAGCCTTTTCTCCCTAAGTGGCTTTTGGTGACAGTTTTGTCACAGCAAATTAGGACACCGGGTGTCTTAGTTCCTGTTCTGTTGCTGTGAGGAGACACCATGACCAAGGGAACTCATAAAAGAAAGCATTTAATTGTGGGCTTGTTTACATTCAGAGGTTTAGTTCTTTGTCATCATGGCAAGAGCACGGCAGCACACAAGCAGACGTGGTGCCGGAGAAGGAGCTGGAAGTTCTACATCCTGATCCATAGGCAGCAGAGAAGAGAGACAGAGACAGACAGACAGGCCCTGGAATGGGTTTTTGAAACTTCAAAGACCATCCCCAGTGACACACTTCCTCCAACAAGGCCACACCTCCTAGCCCTTCTAATCCTATCAAAGTGTCTCACTCCCTAGTGACTAAGCATCCAAATATATGGGCCAATGGGAACCATTCTCATTCCAACCACCATGTAGTAATGAGGAGGAGTGGGCTGTGGGGACTGTGTTCCCTGGCACCCGGCTCCCGGCCGCAGGGCTAGCTTACATTCAAAATAACCACATGAAAATTGTATTAATTAAATTTCTGCCTGTCCCATTAGTTTTAACCTCTTATACATATTAGTTTAACCCATATTTAGTAATCTGTATATCACCACGTGGTCGTGGCTTACCGGGAAGATTCTAACCAAAGTCCATCTTGGGCTAGAGAAACATGGCGTTTGCCCCAGTGCCTTCTCTCTCTCAGCCTTTCATTCTGTCTATTCCGCCCACCTAAGGGCTGCCCTATCAAAAAGGCCAAGGCAGTTTCTTTATTCAACCACTGAAAGCAACCCAAATACAGAAGGACCCTCCTACACCACCACCACACCAGTCTGGCTAAATCTAGGTGCAGCACAAAGTTAAATTATCAAGGTGACAGCAAATTTGTGGCATGCTTTGAAACAGGAAGGGCCTGTCAGATGTTAATCCATGGGACAAGGAGGAAAGCTATGATCCAGAGACTTTGGAGCTGGGAACCAGATCACTAACACTGCATGCTGCACTGTTCTCCCTTAGGGGTGCTTTGGAAGACTTGTCAGTCTCCCCTAGGAAACTACTCTCTTGCATACCAACAGCTTCTGACTTATTGCCTAGGAACATTAAAAAGTTAGTAAAGTTCATGTTTTAGAGACATCATGCTAGTGTCGGGTGACCATCACTTTTAAGTGCACAAACACCATCATCTGAATAATCCACTCCTGACCATATCCAGGAAGTCAACCCTCTATTGGAATAACATTTACGCATCCCTAATCCTCTGACTGTTCCCCCACTTTCCATAAGCTTTCCTTAAAAAGACCTATGTCAATGATTCCATGATCTCACTTGTTTTCCTACCGTCCCAGGCAAGTGTTTGGGGCTGCATTCATAATGAGACCCTGGCAGGGTTAAAATGGCGCTGCCCAGGCACTGAGGACCACAGCCAAGTGGGCAGGAGCCAGGAGACACAGAATATACAGCAAGAAGGCAGGATTTCTCACTGAATGACATGACTGGGAGGCTTTCATTCAAGGCAAAGTAACTCACAAGCATCCTTCCATGGTGGGCCATCTAACTTTGTGTTTGGATTCTGCGGCAACAGGACAGCGTTGGTTCTCCTAAAAGGAAGGAACTGGAGGGACACAATGCAGGGCTGATGATGCACCAGGAGGATGGAGCAATCACACATACCTGGTACCATTGGCTCCATTCCTTGCTGATGCTGTAACATTAATCAGAGTGACCACACCCATCCTAAGAGCAACAAAAGGATGGAACAGGATGCATGTGTAAAACGATAGTTTTCTGATTTCCTTCCCTTTTGTTTGGCCCTTCCTTCCTTCCTTCTCTCCTTCCTTTCTTCCTTCCTTCTTTCTCTCCTTCCTTCCTTCCTTCCTTCCTTCCTGCTGCTATATCAACAAGTAGCTTTTGGTTCTTATCTTTCCTGCCCACTTTGCAGTGCTGGCTCCGCCCCCACTGAACAGATACAATGCCTTAAACCTTCCCTTGACTTTCATGCAGATACAATCTGTTCTGTGGTAAGAGCTTACAGATATGGGCTTGCAACTCCCCCTGTGTCTCCAGCACGGATCTCTTTCTGAAGTGCTGAACCCATGGATGGCCTGCCTCCCTGCCTCCTAAACTATCCACATGGTTAGACACTTACACCTCCCAAATTCAACTCATCATCTTTCCCCCAAGCCCTTTTCTTCCTCACTTGTGCTCTGCATTCTGAGAACCCAGCCACTGAGACCCTGGCTAGTTCTACATATACATTAACCCATTCTAATAATCTGTGTATCGCCATGTGCCCCATGGCTTACCAGCAATGCTCTGGAATCTTGCTTCTCCAGTGGCTGCTCATGTCTCCCTGAATCCATTCTGTTTCTCCCTGTACCTCTGTTTGGATTTCCCACCTGACTCTATTCTGCCTGGTTATGGGTCAAATGGCTTCTTTAATAACCAATAGTAATAAAACATATTCACACCATTCAGAGGGACATTCCACATCAGGCAAGTAGAACAGAGGTCACCGGGGAACACTGAGACTTGAGTCTCCCATCCAGTAGAAAGAGGAGCTGGGGAGGTAGTCTCATCAGCCCTGTCAATCACTGGCTTTCTCTATCACAGGCTGCCTCCTCCTGGCACTTCCTGTTTGCCTTAGGTCCTATGGGCCAGGTATAGCCCACATCCAGAATGACCTCAGCACTGACGCTGAAAATCACCAAGGAAGACGCACTTTGCACTTTGCACTTTTCTTGGGTTATTCTTTGGTTTGGGGTAGCTTCATGCTGCCTGATTATCTGCTTCTGTGCGAGCCTATGATGCTCTCTGTTACCCTCTCCCCTTTCTCAGACTGTATGGAATGCTTCCCTCTCTGTTAGCAGGGATGCTTTTGTATTTTGTTTCTTTGTAGTCCTGGCTGAAGTATAAACACTTGATGAATAGAGACCAAGCTTCCTCTCATCTTTATATCTCTGTAGCTGAGTGAATGAAGGAACCACAGAGGCCATGGTGCAGTGTGCAGACCCCTTCGGGCTTGCTCAGGTAGTCTAGGCATAGAGCGTTATGAGGCCAGAGATGAGCGCCTTTCTTTCTAAGATGGCATCCCATGACTTCCAAATCTGCAGCCAGTTGTTCCTTGTTGAGTTCAGGGATGACAGTTTCATATATGGCGGTATCTGTCTTCTGGGGTGAAGTACGATCAATAAATGAAGAATTTGTTCAGTGGTAGCACACACATATAACCCTAGCTCTTGGGAAGGTGAGGTAGAGAGACAAGTTCAATTCCAGTCCTGTGAATACACAGAGAAGTCAAGATCAGCCTAAGTTATATAGCAAGACTTTGTCTCAAAACAACAGCAAAAGCTACTCTATTCAGTGTTTTAAACCCATTGAATCTCCCAGCAGATATGGGGCTACCCCCTCCAAAACACCTGGTCATCTTTGTCTGGAGTTTGGAGAAAACTAGATTCTCCCTATCTATATGTACCCTACTCTCATCAGCCTTTACCCAGCATGCCTTTCCCTCGACAAAGACCCTTGCTTGACCAGAGTTTAGTCAGACACCGGAACCTTCTTGCAGGTACTCTGTGTACTTCCTTAAATTCTGCTTTAGCAAAGAACCTTGCCAAATTAGCCAGAACCTCCAGTCTCCAGTTCCTCAACCTCCACCATTGCTCCAGTCTTCTCACGTGGCCCGTCTTCAGCAAGATTCTTGACAGGTTTTAACCAGAATCCCCCTCACGGCTGATGTTTCCTTTTTAGTAATTTTCCATCCACTGCACCCATCCTGCTCTCTACTGTAAATCCCCACTTGCTTGTGCTGTATTGAGGATTTAATACAATCTTTCTTCCTGAATGCAAAATGCTACTGCCATACCCACCGTATGCACTGCCGTGGTCTTGGCTAAAGTCTGTTCCCCTGTGCTCATGATTTTTTTTTCTTTCTTTTCTTTCCAGACTCTTTATGGATTATGAGTTCTTGAGAGTTAGAGCCAGGGCTGGTCTCACTCATCTTTGTGCCCCCAGTGCATGTATCCTTGTGTTCTTTCTATGCATGGGACCTCAGTGTCAGTGTTGAATTCTTGAGAGATGGGTGTTTACTGACCTCTACCCTCTTCCGCTGCCAGATCTTCCATTCAGGACGCCAAGGCTCTCAGCTGTGGAGGAGCCAGCAGGCCTCATGATACCTTCACATGTCTTTAGCTACTTCTCTGGCTCCCCCAGTTCACTTCTCTGAACCTCCTTCATCTTTGCCAAATTGGGTATGACTATAAGGTGGGCCATATCTCATAAGTCAGTAATTTGTTAGCTCCATTTGAGGAGGGAAAATGAAGCCCCATTGCTTGGACGTGCAAGAGGACCAGCTGTGTAAGCATGTAGCCTGGGGTGCAAACACACAGCCTCTAAAGTGGCCGTTTCTTTCCCATCACACTGCTGGCCTTGGAAACATTATTTTAAGTTGTGTCTTGTTGCTGTATTTCTAAGAGTCAGGCTAACCAGAGGCCAACTTCTCATGGATGCCATTAGGATTATATGAGACTCTATGCCAGCTTGACTTGCAGCTACTGGCATTTGTAGATCTCTCCTAAAAAGTATTGGGGAATTCATGTCCCCAGGATCAGCCTTCCACCAATAACTGGTAAGGGTTGCTATGGGGATGTTTCAGGCCCCTCTCCATTTTTCAGTCTCTGAAGCTTATGTTTGCCAGGTACTCATGTGTAGTGTTTTTTTTTTCCTTATTTTCTCTTTACTCTTTGGGGGACTTACCACCCAACTCACAAATAAATCACACATGGAGACTTATTGTTTCTTATGAATGCTTGGCCTTAACTTGGCTTATTTCTCACCAGATTTTTGTAAATTATCCTGTCTGCCTTTTGCCTCTGTACCTTTACCTGTCTATATACCTTTCTTTACTTCTTACTCCATAACTTGCTGTGTATCTGGGTGGCTGGACCCTGGATGTTTCCTTTCCTTCTCCTTTCGCTCCTTGATCTTTTCTGGGTTTTTTTGTTTTTGTTTTTTTGCTTTTTTTGTTTGTTTGATTTTCAAGACAGGGTTTTTCTGTGGCTTTGGAGCCTATGCTGGAACTAGCTCTTGTAGACCAGGCTGGTCTCGAACTCACAAAGATCTGCCTGCCTCTGCCTCCCGAGTGCTGGGATTAAAGGCGTGTGCCACCACCGCCCGGCTCCTTGATCTTTTCTTTTTCTCCTTTTATTTATTCTCTCTGCCTACCAGCCCTACCTTTCCTTTCTCCTGCCTAGCTATTGGGCCCTTCAGCTCTTTATTAGACCAATAAGGTGTTGTTGACAGGCAAAGTAAACCAGCTTCACAGAGTTAAACAAATGCAACATAAGAGAATGCATCACATCTCTGCATTGTTAAATAAATCTGTGTTAGGATGTAGAGCGGTGGCTCCGTGGCTAGCATCTAGCAAGCCTCAGGATGTCACTACTTCTGCTGTGAGTGGCAAACAAGGTGTTCCTAGAAAGGAGAACCATCTCATTGATCATGTGCTCATCTCCATGCTCCAGGAAGATCCCACTGTGGGCAGGGCAGATGTGGGAGCATGGAGAATAAGAGTCCTGTATGCCCAGCGACTGGATTGCCTTCAGGAGAGAATTGAGGAAAACAAGATTTGCTGTTTTAAAGTGTAGAGTAGCAAGTATTTGTGAGATACATAAACAAATACACAGTCATATCTGTGATCCTAAAGTTCACTAAGGATATTCAAGGAGAAAAACATGTCTGAGCCAAACACTGTAGTTCTCACCTGCAATCTTAGGGCTCAGGAGGCCAGGGCTGTAGGCTATCTAGTGTGGGGGAAAGTATGGTTTATGTAGTGAGTTTGGGGCTATCCAGAATAATATGACAAAACCATTTCTCAAAGAAAATTCAACAAAGAGACAAAAAGAAAGAAAGAAAGAAAGAAAGAAAGAAAGAAAGAAAGAAAGAAAGAAAGAAAGAAAGAAAAGAGCAGGAAGAAGCTGGGAAATACCGGCTCACAAGAGGCATGAAAAATCTTTGATGTTGCTCTGGCTTTTGGCCACCCCAAGTTTCTCTGTTTAGTTTGTAGGGTTCATGTCCTCTTTTCTGGATTGAGGAGTTAATAGTTGACCTTTCATTAGAATTGCTTGGTTAAATTTACTCAGTAATTTGCCAGAATTTTTGGCAAAACAACCATCTGCTTGTGGTTAAGATTTTCCTGGTTCTGTTACAGCCAGACTTGGTTATGTTTGAAGAATCATGAGGCTTGGCTCTCTGGGCAAGAAAAATGGATAAGCAACCAAAGAAGATGGCCTTTGAATCTTTGCTTTCTGACTCTTCTAAACCTTCTCTTCCAGGATACTGAGTCTGACAACAAGAGAAAAAGTACCAAATTCTTCAGTTCTTGAAGTTTGACCATTAAGGAATTTAGAAATAGAGGCATTAAAGGCTGGAGGATAGCTCAGTCAGCAAAAGGCTTGCTGTGCAAACACAAGGACATTCAGTACCCATATAAAACAGTCTAGCATAGGGATGTACACTTCTTATCCCAGCACTGCATAGACAGGGCCAAGAGGACCCCTAGGGCTCCTGCCAGCCCATCTAGCCTATTCTGTGAGCTCCAAGCCAATGACCTTGTACAAACAAGGTGGATGGCATCTAAAATAGAAAGGCATCTGAGGTGGCTCTTTGGCCTCCACATTCATGTCCACATACATTTGTGCACATGACATGTGTATATACACACACACATAGAAAGAAAAAACAAAGAGGTATCCTGTAGACGTAACGAATATGGGAAGTCTTGGCAGACAGAAACAAAGAAGTAGAATGTTGTGTGTATAATAAGCCCCAGGGGGCTGCTAAACCACATGGTCCTCTTTTCTATTGGGATACACCACAGCTTATCACCCTCACTAGGCCAGCAGATCATAACCTTTGGAGTGGCGCCAACCTAAGCAATACTATTTTAAGTTGTATTTTGAAGGTTATTCATTAATATTTTGGGTACTTTTTTCAAAAGACAGGTGCTGGGGACTTTTCAAACAGGGCGTCTGGCTTCACCTTCATCTTTCTCTTGTAGTGTCTGGGCCACAAATTCTGCGTGAGCTTTATTTCTTTTTTTTCCCTTTAGGATTTTAAAAAATGCATTAAAAACTCAAATTAATCTTTCCCTTTATATCAAAGACAGGTGTGCCCAGAGGCTTGCTGTCTTAGTTAGGGTTTCTATTGCTGTGAAGAGACACCAGGACCATAGCAACTCTTATAATGGAAAACATTTAGTCGAGATAGCGGCTTACAGTTCAGAGGGTCAGTCCATTTTCATCATGGTGGGGAGCATCATGGTGTGCAGGAAGACATGGTGCTGGCTACATCTTTCAGGCAACAGGAGGTGGACTATGACACTGAGCAAAACTTAAGCAAAGGAGACCTCAAAGCCTGCCTCCACAGTGTCACACTTTCTACTCTAGTGAAGCCACATCTCCTAATAGTGCTACTCCCTATGAGCTTGTGAGGGCCAATTACATTCAAACTACCACACTTGCTGTACACACCTAAATACCCTCCTATGTATCATTTGTCAGTTTTATGGTCAGTTGCAAATGACCAGTGTAATTCTGGAAAGTAGAGTTGGGTAGATGTATGTAGTAAGTATCATGTGTGTATATGTATGTGTGCTTCAGGAGTATGCTCTGACATATATTCTATGCATGTCAGTCATTGGTTACAGTTGCTTTCCAAAAAATTTCTACTTCTGAAAAATGCAATGAAAATGCACTTATCCACATCATATGCAGCAATGTGTAAGGAAGTGTATTAGTCAGGATTCTGTAGAGGAATGTGAAGGAATGGACTTGCTAGCAAGGCCAGGGCAAGCAGGCAAAGAGCAGCTTCTTTCTTCCATGACCTTACATGGGCTTCCAGCAGAAGGGATGGCCCATATTAAAGGTGTGTCTTCCCTGCCTCAAAATCCACATTAAAGATGTGTGTCTGCCTACCTCAAAAGTGAATTCACCTACTTTAAACCAAGCAAAAAAATCTCTTATAGGTGTGCCTTCCATTTCCAGGTTGTAGTTCATTTCAGATGTAGTCAAGTTGGCAACCAAGAATAGCCATCACAGGAAATATATGAGACTAAAACAAGCAGGTCTAGGTCCTGTAACATCTGAGAAGGGGGTGTAGACAGGGATGGGGAGGGATGGATGTATGTGATAGATCTTTAAATCACTGTCATTTTCTTTATTTCTTTGCTTCTTGGGGGGCGTTGCAGAGTTATAATCATATACACACTAAACACATGCTTTGTCTAAGGTCTTATACATGCTAAGCACATACTTTTCACTGAACTTTACTTTTGGCCACTTCTAGCACATCCTAAATATTACATACTAATTATCAAAACATACACCACAAATGTGTTCTCTAACAAATCTTGTACCTTTTAAAAATTATTAATTAATTAAGAATCATTTTATTAACTTTTGGGGTTTTTTATTGTTAAAAGAAAAATTTACATTTACTCCCCTTGTCCCAGGCCCTCCTGTGCCCCTACTACCCCTCAGCCCTCCCCCTGCTTCCTTAAGATGGGGCAGGATACCCTGCCCTGTGGAAAGCCCAAGGCCCTCCCCCCTCCATCTTGGTCTAAGAAGGTGTGCATCCATATAGAATAGGTTCCCAAAAAG